>CABHPQ010174313.1:0-39833 GCA_902168405.1 Peromyscus aztecus | reverse complement strand
TGCATGCCTTTAACCCCAGCACTTGGGAGGCAGAACCAGGCAGATCTCTGTGAGTTTGAGGCCAGCCTGGTCTACAGAGCGAGATCCAGGACAGGCACCAAAACTACACAGAGAAACCCTGTCTCAAAAAACAAACAAACAAACAACACCAAAAAAAAAAAAAAATAGGAAGGAAAGTCTCATATTCGCTACAATGAGGGACAAGAAACGCCTAAGACACAGGAATTAACCAAGGCAGCCTGTGGCATAGGAAACGAGCAGGGATAGAGAAGGCAAACCCTCTCTCTGCTTCTGGCTTGTGGCCTCCAGGAGCCTTCGAGAATAAAAGTCTACATTTGGAGTCACGCAGTTGGCGACACCTAGTAACAAAAGCCATGAACCAAATGTACCCTGCAACACCAGGGGACACCCAGAGAGAAGCACATGGGAGGATCTGGCTTTCATTGCTTCCCAGAATTGCTGAGTATCGGAAAGGTAAAGTGCGTGAGAGCCGGGGTTAAGAAACTGTGAAGCGCCAATCACAGGCCAATCACAAGTGATTAGGAAACAATCCTCCTGCCGCTGCTGTAGCAGGGCTGGTCTCCCATTATGCAGCCCTAATTTGTACCTGGTGAGGATTCCTCCCGTTCTCTCCCCCCACCCCCACCCCTTCTTTCATTCCCTGAGTGCCTTGCAGGAACCATGCCACAGTCTAGTTAGGGAAAAGAGGCAGGCTAGCCCAGCTTCAAAGCCAGGCTAACAATATACAGCTAACTTCACCCCCCCCAGGAACCCAGGGACCCCAGTTTTCCTCCTGGGTATGTGAATGCACTCATGTGCACCCCAGAGCATAGGGAGAGAACCCAGTGATATTTCACGCAAATGAGAAATGTTATTCTGCAGATTAAAGCCTCACTGAGCCTGGTTTTGTCTTTATTTATGCTTTTCCATTTCCTTCCACGCTGACATGGGTGCCCACGCCGGCGAGCACTGAAGGACGTAATTGGAGTGGTGAAGGATGGTCGAGTGGCCCAGATGCTCCCTCGAAGGCCTCCCCTCTTTCTGCCCCCATCCGTCACCATCTAATGTGACAAAGTTTTTATCGGGCATTGAGGCACTGAGAGATTAAAAGTAAATACCGCAATCAGCAAGCAGCTGGGGGGGTGGGGGCGAGGGGACAGAGAGCACTTCCCAGTGAGCTGTGCCACCCATGGGGCAGCAATGTGGCACCAGGGCCAGCCAGATGGGGGGTGGGGCTCCAGATTGGCAGGTCATGAGGGCACTGACCCAAACAGAAGCACCTTTACTCTCCAGTAACAGAAAAATGAGAATGTTTTACTGTGTGCCAGGCTCACATACGTGCATTTTCCAATGTAGTCTTCGGGGTGATAAAAGGAAGCCGGACTAGGCGCCTTCCTTAATGGGTGAAGAATCTAGAGGCAGGAAGTGGTTCAAGGAGTAAGATCACTGCTGCCAACCCTGACAGCCTGAGTTCAGTGCCAGGACTCGAAGGGTGGACGAGAGATCAGGCTCCTCCTGCAAGCTGTCCTCTGACCTTCACGTGCGTGTGCAGTGCGTAGAGAGAGGGAGAGAGGGGGGGAGAGGGAGGGAGGGAGAGAGAGAGACAGACAGAGAAACAGAGAGACAGAGAGACAGAGAGGGAGAGGGAGGGAGGGAGAGACAGAGAGACAGAGAGAGAGAGAGGGAGGGAGGGAGGGAGGCAGAGAGACAGAGAGACAGAGAGACAGAAAGAGAGAGGGAGGGAGGGAGGGAGAGAAGGAGAGAGAGAGAGAGGGAGGGAGGGAGAGAGAGGGAGGGAGGGAGAGAGAGAGAGAGAGAGAGAGTGGAATCTGGAGAGATGGCTCAGTGGTTAAGAGCACTGGCTGTTCTTCCAGAGGACCTGGGTTCGGTTCCCAGCACCCACAGGGCAACTCACAAATGTCTGCAACTCCAGTTCCAGGGAATCCTATGTTCATCTTTTGGTCTCCATGAACACCAGGCACACACAGAGTGCAAATACATACATTTGGGCACACACATGTGCATAAAGTAAAAATAAATAAACCTTAAAAAAAAAAAAAAACCTTTGTGGCCCACAGAGGTTAAAAATGTGGCTATGTCCACAGTGCTGGTCCACAGTCCACAGTACCCTCTCTCCTCTCCTCCCTTTCTGTGTTTTGGGGTTTGGGGTTTACAAGGTTCAATTTGCCATAGAAGAGCCTGTTCTGTCATGTTTTCATATATTGCACGAAACCACATTCATTCATTCATTCATTCATTCATTCATTCTGTCCGTCTGTCAGTCTGTCAGTCCGTTGGTCGGTCCGTTTGTACACTAGATACTAAACAGTAAGTTCTCAGGAAATATTTATTGTCTGACTGTCTGAATAGATTGTGTGTGTGTGTGTGTGTGTGTGTGGTGTGGTGTGTGTATGCACTTACTCATGTGTGTGTTATGTATTCCAGATCAGTGTCTTCTTCTATTGCTCTCCATTTTTTAGGTGGGTTTTCTCAATGAATCTGGAGCTCACAATTGGCTAGACAGGCTGGCCATTTAACTGCAGCCCCCGCCCCCCAGCCTCCATTTCCCAACACTAGAATTACATGCCTGGCTGTTTGCATGGGTGCCAGGGCTCTGAACTCAAGTCTTCGCACCTGAGCAGGAAGCACTTTACCCAGAAGACATCCCCCTAGCCCTTGAATGAGTGCTGGTCCGGCACCCGGCATGAGGTTGCCGCTAAGGTGTAATCCTTGGACCAACACCAGCATCATCACCTGAAGCTTACTAGAGGTCCAGGGCCTCAGGTGCTGCTGCAGACCCATGGCCACTCACACGATGCAAATGTCTGGGAAAGTCTGGCCTATATATCAGGTCCTTTGTCCTGATGGCCCAGGATGTCCTAGCTTATCACCATGGTCCAACGAGCTGGAACGCCACACCTGCTTCTGTGATGTGCGGTGCGCCATCCATCATTTAGTCACTTTGTTACCCAAGGAGTGCGGATGATTGAACGCAGACTGGTTCTTCTGGGTGTCTCCTTTCCGCTCTTCTCCTGTCTGCTCTCCCTGCGGGGCTAACCTTGTTATCCTGACTGATACTGAATTCTTGAAGTCTTCTGTGTGGGCTCTAGACCTAGTTGGGATGCTCTATAGATCCCAGCTCATTGCAGGGCACTCCTCTGGGTGGTCTTGAATGGACCCTCTTCTCACTGTAGTTATCAATAGTAACTGTAGCGTTGTGTGTGCTGGGCATGCCGCAGGAGAGGGAGGGGCCATGAGGCTCTGTTCCTCCATCCTCTGGAAGCAAGATGCCCTCAAAGCTCAGCCCAGTGAGTCCTGTGACCCCCCCCCACAGCACGACCCTCAGTGTCCCCCACTATGGTACAAGTGAAACACAGTGCCTGAAACTCTACCTGCCCGGGAAGGCTTCCTCCTTGAGCCTTCAGCTCAAAATGGATTCTAGGAGTCTGCCGTCTCTTGCTGCCTGCCGTGGTTTGAATGTGAAACGTCCCCCATCGGCTCAGATGTTTGAACACTTCATCCTCAGCTGGTTTGGGGAGTCTGTAGAACCTTCCGGAACCTTCATCCCCGATGGGGGAATCAGGTGGCTGAGACACAGGTCTTGAGAGTTACAGCCTGGCTTTGCCTCCCGTCAGGGCTCTTTGTTTTCCTGATCCACTTCCTGATGCCACAGTCTGAGCCCCAGACACCAATACTTCCCTGACCCCCACCCCTACCCCCACCCCCAAGATAGACTGTATCACGTTAATCCATGAGTTGAAAGGACCTTTTTCCCCTAGGTGGTTTTGTAGTGTGTCTTGTTACGGCTATGAGGAAGGCAACTAACACACTGTCGCTCTGTAAGCAGTAACCCTTTCCAGGGAACGTGCTCCATGCAAGGCTGGCTTGTCTCACAGCACAGACCTGGCTCATCCTGCAGCACAGGAGGTGGTGGGTGAAGTGTCTGGACTCCTTCTTCTGGTTGGCCTCGTGAGATGCATCTGTGCCTCCATTCTTCAAGCAGCAGGAGTCCCCTCTGGGGACTGGTTAATAGTCACCCTGCCTCACATTCAACAGAGGCCCAAGGATGTAAAAAAAAAAAAAAGAGTACTCCATCCTGCCAAATTGTGAATGAAGTCACCTTTTTCTGCTGGTGGCTCTTGGAGAAACAGCGCTGCTATCTTTTGTGTCTACTTACTAGCTGGGTGTAGTCAGCTTTCTTGGACAGCCAGCCCCCAAGTCATGACATGGAGATTTATTATTAATTACAAATGCTTGGCCTTAGCTTAGGTTTGTTTCTAGATAGCTTTTTAAAACTTAAATTAACCCATTTCTATGTATCTGTGTGCTTCCCGAGGCTCGTTTACCTCATCTATGTACTGTCCATCCTGCTTTCCTGTTTCCTCCATGTCTGACTGGCTGGCCCTTGCCTGACTAGCTGGCTCTCCTTTCCTCTCTGCCTGCTATCCCCACCTATCTCTCCTCTGCCTAGCTATTGGCCATTCAGCTTTTTATGAGACCAGTCAGGTGCCTTAGGCAGGCAAGGTAAAAATAGCAACACATCTTTACATAGTTAAACAAATGCAGCATAGACAAACATAACACATCTTTACATAGTTAAACAAATATTCCACAACAGCTGGGAAATAGAAGCCTTGGAAGAGAAGGTCCAGGCAGGCCGATAGCATCAAACCTGAGTAGTCTTGTTCAGTGTCCAGCTAAGAAGCAATTCACTTCACTGTGCCTGTGGTTTGTCCCTCCATTTCTGCTGCAGACTTGTGGGGTTCCATGGCCTGGGGAGACATTCAAGAATCTGATCCTGATCTCACCCTCCAGCCCCTAATGTGGCTTGGTGGCCGGCCTGGACAGAAGTTGCAACTTCATGATCTGGGATGCAGAATCATAAAACCTTACATTGGCTACCGGTAGCATCCACAAATCTACTGCCACAAATAATCTGACCAGGTACCATAAGCTCAAGCGGATTTTTCTAACTTAAATACTTCCAAAAATCAACTTCCAGTAGAGAGGGACATTTGATAGGCTGACTTGAGTTTTAAAGAGTATTACATTTATGATGTGTGTTAATTGATGGTATCTCAAAATACGGTTTACAGCTCTAGTACAATGGTTCTCAACCTTCCTAATTCCTTGACCCTTTATAGAGTTCCTCATGTTGTGGAGCTTGGGAGCCTAGAGAAGAGGCCAGGCTAGGGTTGTCTGAGGAGGAGTGAAGCTGTGTGTGCAGGAAAGCGACAGAAGGAGATGGGATAGGGTGGGACACAGAGGACTCTGACCACAGAGGAGCGTTGGCACCCCAGAAGCACAGCAGAAGGAGGACTCCTGGCAGAGCCAACCCCAATCTTCTACCCGGTAGGTGCCCGAGCCTGGCCTGGAGTCATCCTGTCCTGACTCATGAAGATCCTTAGGGACAGGGAATGACTGTGTTCTTCTGAAATCAGATAGTTTAGTAATGGCCTAGGCTGGCCTTCTGCTTTCAGTGTGGACCTCCTATTCCCCCTGCTCTCCCCTCCCCTTGCACGATCTTCGCCCCCTACACCTACCTCCCCAGCACCCCTCCCCCCATGCATTCACTTCCCTTAACACTCCTCTTTCTTAACACTCCTCCTCTTCAGACTTCTTTGTCCCCCCCCCCCCCCCAACTTCCCCCCCTGCACTCACTGGGGAGCCCTGACTCTGACATTGGGCTGGCTGGGATGCATGCTCAGTCTGCATAAAGGTTAAGGCTCTTAAGAGCTAAAGCCTTGTGAATAACTCTCAACTGATGTCCAAAGGTCGCTGAAGATCAACGCCTTCTCCCCGCTCCTCTGTTTGGCAGGGCCCTCAGAGTCTCCAGGGGCCTGCCGTGGTCAGCTGCACCTTCCCAAGCTGCCTTCCTTCCTTTCCCTGGCGTTTCCTACTTTCCTCCTGGTCCCATGTCCCCATCACATCCCATGCCAGATTCTGCTTCCTGGAAGCCAACCAAGGTCCATCATTGATCACAGAGAATGTTGCCGATCAAGGACATCAGGAGCCAAGCAATGAGTACATTCATCTGCACCCTGACAACACAAGATGGAGCATGCTAACCTTAGTTCAAGATGAGAACTGCAGCAACTATCCACTCCAGAGTCCCTGTCCCCTCAGAGATGGAGGTGGTTCCCAGCCTGCCCTCCCCATGCCAAGGGAAGTGACCTGCAGACACTCAGGTAACCAAAGCCACAGAAGCATCTTTGAGCCCAGGTTTGCAAGCAATAGCATGAGAGTGGAAGAATACTCCTGTGTTCCCAACAGCAGCCAGTGGTCTGCTCCCAGGGCTCCATCTTCTTCCAGAAAATCCCAGGAACAGAATCAATGGAATGTATGTTACAAATGGGGGTTTTATTAGATCCTCTTATACTATGTGGGCTGGTTGGTCCAACAGTGACTGTCTGTATACTGTAGAGGCTTGAGAGCCTGGTAGTCACTTGGTCCATGAGGTTGGATGTCTCAGCAGTCACAACATGTCAATGAAGGTTTGAAGCATTCCTAGAGAGTCACTGGTCTTTAGTTCACTTTGGAAGGCTGAAGAAGCTGGATACCAATATTAATGAAGGGCAATAGCAACAGCCGCAGCAACAGAGTAGATGCACTCACCACTAGGGCGTGAAGGCAGGCAGGCAAAAGCAGCCGTTTCCCCTCTAGGACTTGTTTGTATCTGGCCAGCTGCTACAGGTGCCTCTTACTCTGAGGAAGGGTCTTTTCTCCTCAGTTAATGGTTCCAGGAAAGAGCCTCAGAGACCCACCCACAGACAGCTCTGTTAGTTGATCCCCCAATCAAATTGACAATGGAGATTAAATATCACCTGATCTTCTCATTGTCTCTGTGCTAACACACACATGAGTCTGAGCACATCTGTGTTTTCCTGCCTGAGTCTTTGCATGGGTGTGAGCATGTTTGCTTGGTGTCTGTGTGTACCCATCTTTTGGGCTTTGCTGTGTTTGTGTGTGCACAGTGGCTGTCTGCCATGCCACTAATGGAAATACAGGCACGGATCACAACTCTCAATTAGCTCCCAGGGTGACTAGGGTGATTGCTGTGACAGCCAGTTACTGAACAGCAAAGCCTACAGGAATGGATTAATTTGTTGTACAGGCAGCTGGAGTGGCAAGGTTAGCAACAGGGCCCAACAGCCAGAGACCTGAGGAGAAGCCTTCAAGACCAGCAGAGTCTGTAAGACTTTTGTTGTTGTCCTGACCTAGGGCCCTGACCTATTACAGTGATACCAGGGATCTTAGCTGATCTCAGGACCAGGTATCCCATCAGCCACTGGGCAGGAAGTGGGGGTAGTAATGAGGATGCCAGGGTCTTGGCTGGCACAAAGCCAGACTATGGTCCAGGTGCCAGGAGCTGGGAGAGGGCAGTGCATTCTCTGTCTCTGTCTCTCTGTCTCTCTCTCCCCTCCCCAGATGATAGGAGTACTACAGATAGAAACTATGATCTATGATAACAGAGACTTCTCCATATTTGGGCAATGAGAAGGCCTAGGGGTAGTACACTCATACATTTAAGTAGTTGCTCCAATTCTGGAGTTCCTGGGCCAGAGTGAGCTAGAAATGGGGTTGGGGTAGAACTGATGTTGCTTAAGTTTTCCTGCCTGGCCCACAGTCAGGATAAATCACTTTCACCTGCCAGTCCCACAGCCGCTCAGACTCAACCGAGTAAACACAGAGACTTACATTGCTTACAAACTGTATGGCCGTGGCAGGCTTCTTGCTGACTGTCCTTATATCTTAAATTAATCCATTTCTATAAATCTATACCTTGCCACGTGGCTCGTGGCTTACCAGCATCTTTACATGTTGCTAGTCCTGACGGTGGCTGGCAGAGCCTCCCTCTGCTTCCTGTTCTTTTTATTCTCTCTGTTAGTCCCGCCTATACTTCCTGCCTAGCCACTGGCCAATCAGTATTTTATTAGCAACACATTTGCCATACAGAACATCCCACAGCAAACTGATCTTAGAACATTGACCTACCTACCTTCCCACTGCCCATTGTACCCACCTTCTTAAAGGAGTATTTCTTTGCCTGTTTTCTTGAGTCAGAATCTCACTCTATAGACCAGGCTGGCCTCATGCCTACAGTCTCCTGCCTCAGACTCTCTAGTGAGGTTATAGAGGTGTGCCACCACTCCTAGCTAACTCTTAGGGGAAGTGTGTGTGTGTGTGTGTGTGTGTGTGTGTAGATTGGTTCTCACTCTGTAGTCTTGGCTAGCTTGGAACTCAGTATGTTGACTGGACTATTCTCAACCTACAGGGCTATACTCAAACTATTCACGTGCCTCTGACTCTGCTAGGATTAAAGACAAGCATCACCTCACGAGGAGAGATTTTAGTGTACATATCATCTTCTGACCTAGCCCGAGGGAAGAAGACAGGTGTGGGGATTTTCCATCCCTCCCACCATCTCTGGCATTGAAAGGAAACACCGAGTCCGGGTCTCTGTTTTCACCCCTTGACCCTAGACAGCCTTCAGTCACCTTGCATTTCCTGACCTTCACATTCTTCCCCAGGAGAGCCTGCCAGTCGGTAGGCTGTCCCTCCACTGGGGCTTTGTCTGCGGGTTTTTCGTGATTAGATTCCATCTGTGCAATTGGACAGGAGTTTCCCGGAAGGGACTGACTCCATGTTGTTCTCAGCACTTGGGTCAGGGGGCCTGAGCTGTTCCTTGGACTCAATGGCTGTCCTGCTGACTTGAATCATTCGGAGAAGTGGTTCAGCTTGATTTTTTCCATTGAAAGGCTTGTTGTGCTCTTCTCTGTAATGAATAAAAGTGTGAGCTGTGCATACAAGCATGTGGCTATGCACTGTGAATGTGTCTGTGTGTGTGAGGCTAGGACTGAGTGTGGTGAGAAGATTCTCAGAGGTTCACATCAGACTTTGACCCGCCCATGGGTTTTCTAACTCCCATCATCCCCTTCAGGATTGCTCCTTGGCACTCCCCTGAAGAACCACCTCGGGGCTGGAGATGTAGCTCAGGTGGTCAAGGGTTTCTCTGGCATGCATGAAGCCCCTGGTTGGATTCTGGGAATGGTGGTGTATGCCTGCAAGGTCACTGCTGGTAAGTCTGAGAACAGCCTAGGCTGTTTCGGAGACAAGAGACCGCGTCACAAAGAGAAACAAGAGTCTATTGCACAGTTGCCTATTTATATTAGTGTGAATTTAGAGACCCTGGTGATCTTCAGTGAGTTATAACTCAATTACTACTACATATTTTATTGCTCAATTGTCTCAGACTTGGCCAGATGTATTCTTTTTACTCCTTGTATGTGCGGCATGTGCATGTTTGTGTGTGAGAGTACATGTGCATGTGGGTGCACACGTGTGTGGAGGCCAGAGGGTAACCTTGGGTGTGGTTCCTTAGGAGCTGTCCACCTCACTTTTTAAGACAATGTCTTTAAGGCAACCTGGGACTCATCCATCAGCTAGACTGGCTAGCCAGCAAACTCTAGAGACCTGCCTCTCTCCATCTCCCCAGATCTGGGATTACAAGCACATGTCCCCACACTCGGCTTTTACGTGAGTACTGGGGATCGAACTCAGGTCCTCATGCTTACATAACACACACCTTACTGACTGAGCCATCTCCTCAGACTTAATATCATTTTCAAGCGCATCTGACTCCCGGGGAAACCAGATGTTTCAACTTCCTCCTGTTCTTTTCTTGTCCCAGACCTAGAAGCAGAACCAATTTAATTTGATTTCTCTGAAGTAAAAATGAAGGCCTCGAGATGGCCACGGGTCCCACAGTCACAGGCCCCAGTCATCATGGGTCTCCAGTTCTCTTCTCCGAGTCCATGAGGCTTTATAATTCACAGGAATAATAACCCAACATATTAGTGGCGTTGTCTTCCTTTTCATCTCCTTGTATTTACTTCTTTTTGAAGTCAATTGAAGACCCAGCAATACACATATGCATAGCAGTAATATGAAGGGAAACTAGCTCATCACCTGGAAGGCCACACACCAAAGATCAGCCAAGGCTTTCTCCAGAGAGCCATGTGGGGAAGTGATGTGGAGCACGAGTCCTCAATATACAGACTGCTCCTGCTTTGGTAGATATACCAAACTCATACACAAAGTCTCAAAACACAGTGACACTGGTTTGTTGTCTGTTGTCCATGACTGTATTTTCCCTACAATGGTAGGATTGAACAGTTCTAACAGAAACAGTTGGCTCTCAAAACTTAAAATATATACCATGGGCCTTGTACAGAAGTTTGTCGACCTTTTGGAGATATCTGGAAAGTTCTCTTGTGGGAGACTGATATAGCATGCCCCAGTAAGTCCATAGCAGCCAGCTTTACATGCATCTAGGAATCTGTGTTGAGCATTCTTATCTGCCCACAAGAAGGGTAGAGTTGGCCTGGCATGGTAGCACATACCTGCAATCCCAGCACTTAAGAAGTAGAGGCAAGGTGATCATGACTTCAAGACCTGGTTGTGGCTACAGAGCATTTCTGAGGCAAGCCTGGGCTACATGAGACTCTGCTTAACACCATCTTACCCTAGAAGTTTCATAGAGCAGCCACAGGCAGCAGCAGCACCAGCTTGGAGAAGAGCAGGCTCAAATCTGCTGTGTAATCAGCTGCAATTCAGAACCCAAACCACATATGGGCTACCAATGTGTACAGGGTATATATGATTAAAATGCTAAAATAGCACTCTCCAGAAGCAATCCCATTTGGAAAATTGCAAAAGAAAATGGAACTTAGAAATGTTTTGCCAACATGAAAGCTAGGACACACACACACACACACACACACACACACACACACACACACACACACATTTTAAATGCACTGAAAGAGAGATCTTATACCTTTACCCTTGTAAATGATCTCAATTATTAACTAATGCAGCAAATGCCACTTAATTACCTGTCATTAAACATTTTGAGAATTCTAAATATATTTGAAATGCTGGGTTTGATGGATGTAGCAATGAGATCCCAGTTCCCACTGACTGCACTGGGCAGCTATGAGTTGGATCACATCAACTGATGACCAGGACATGGTGATTGCTCCAACATTGTTGGCTGGGATGAGGCTAAGCACTGCTCAGTAGCCACGTGGGAGGGCCGGTCCATGTCAGATGTGCACACCCGACTACTAGCAATGGCTTCTGTGTAGTGTGATCTCCCCACCCCAGGGAGTCCTGAGATGCTTCCAAAGGGAATCTCATGGTTCAAACTCTCAGCACAGCACTAAGAAGTCATTTTCTTTTGGAAGACATTGACCTGTGATATAAGGCAGCAGTGAGTCTGGTATGTTAGCAGCCTAGGCACTGACCGCGAACTGTGCAAATGGTCATGGTATCTTTCACCACCAGGACTTCACAGGGGAAACATCATTTTACTAAAGAACGGCCCTGGTTGAGCAGCAACATTTTTTAGTTTTTAAAAAAAAAAAAAAAAAAAACTCTTGAGCCCAGAGGCTGGAGAGATGGCTGAAATTAAGAGCATGTTGTGCTCTTGCAAAGGACCCGAGCTTGGTTCCCAGCAACCATGTCAGCGCACAGCCATCTGTAACTCTTGGGACACACAGACACACACACAGACACACACACACACTGGGGAGGGAGGGAGAAGGACTCTACGCAGACACATCATTAAAATTTTTTTTAAAAAAATCTTTTTTAGGGGGCAGGTGTTGAGACAGGGTCTCACTAGTAGCCCTGGCTGTCCTGGAACTCACTATGTAGACCAGGCTGCCCCCAAACTCACAAAAATCCACCTGCCTCCGCCTCCTAGTGATGGGATTAAAAATGTGCCCAGACAAAAAAAATTTTTTTTTAAATCTTAAAAATAAAAATCTCAGGCAGGGCAGTGGTGGCACACACCTTTAGTCCCAGCACTCAGGAGACAGAACCAGGCAGATCTCTGTGAGCTCGAGGCCAGCCTGGTCTACAGCACAAGATCCAGAACAGGCTCCAAAGCTACTTTCTTTCCTTCTACCGTGTGAGTCCTGGGGCTCCAGCTAGGGTTGTCAGTCTCAGTGGCCAGCGCCCTCACCCACTGAGCCATTTCATAGCTCCTCTGTCCCTGGGTCCCTGTCATTCTAATATTCTGTGTGGTGAGATGAAATCTAACACACACACACACACACACACACACACACACACACAAACAAACAACACACACACACAAACAACACACACACAACACACACACACAAACAACACACATACAATACACACACACACACATATACACACACACACACAGCTTTTTCTGGTGGATATTTGAGGAGAAACATACCTGAAGCCCTCAGTTTTGAAAAATAATCTTAGAATTTCCTTCTGGAATACTATTTTTATCTGAAAGAATAGCAGGCTAACGACAGAGATTCGGATTTGGGTATTTGGTAGCTATTTTGTCAAAAAGGAAACTATCTGAAAACCTTAGCAGGAACTTAGTCTGTCTGATCTCCCCTCGGCTCCCCCAGGATCACCCTTAATGAATTAAAATAAGGCGCTCAAAGTGCTGAGTAGATAGACGTAGACAGACTGGGATGAGACCCTCGCAAGGGAGAGGGTGGGTGGTGCCCAAAGGGAAACACTCTCAGGGGTGGGCAATGGCGAGAGAAACCATGGTGCCAACCTAGAGGTGTAAGTCGGCTTTATACTCTTTCTTCAAGTCTCTGTAACAGTTTCCTGGTGGTGGTCTTCTTGTCCAGGCGATTGACAGGTCCATTTGGACTAACTTTATGCCTTTGTTCTTTACCAGAAAGCTGCCAGCTGCATAGAAATCTCAGGGCAGTGGTGGCGCACGCCTTTAATTCCAGCACTCAGGAGGCAGAGGCAGGAGGAGTTCTGGGAATTCGAGGCCAGCCTGGGCTACAGAGTGATTCCCAGGGCAGCCAGGATTACAAAGAGAAGTCTTGTCTCGAAAAACCAAAAAAGAAAAGAAATCCCAGGACCTTCCAGGCAACTTGGAACATCCCGTTTCCACTCAGGGCAGACCGTGTACTTGGATCCTATTGTTTTGACCAGTAATGGAAGACCTGTAGCCTTAGCTCCTGGCTTCAGAAACTGCCGATTATGAGGGCAGAGGTTCATCCCCAAAGCCTGCTAGTAGCTAACGAGCTGAAACCCGACCTACAGTGAATAGCCCTGCTGCTGTAAAATCTGAAATAACCAGAAACTGCTGGTTGCCCAGCACTCTTCAGAGACCCCTACCGGGGGGTACAACCTGGTTCTTACACTGCGGACAAGAATGCCAGCGGGAGTTGGCTGAAAGCAAACTTGGAGTTTATTAAGAAGGAAAGTACTCATGAGCGCCAGGCTGAAAACCGAGTCAATAGAAACACTAAAAGAAGCACAGGCTTAAGGACCTTAGGCTGTTGCTATACATGTGTGATTCTGTGGCTCTCGGAATTATATTGTTGAATTGTATTTATCCAATGTTAAAGATTAAGTAAAAACGTTTTGCATACTTCCCCCCCCCCAGACTGGCCTTGAACTCATCACCTACCCACCTCAGTCCCTCATATACTGGGATTATAGGTGTGAGCCACCATGGCTAACAATGATATACTTATCTTTTCTCTAAAAGTTGTTTTTTTTCCCCCCTGTGGAGACAGCTCCGTAGGTAAGAGTGCTTGTGGTACAGGCATAAGGACCCGAGTTTGAATCTCCAGCACCCACGTAAAAAAGAAAAGCTAGGCATGGTTGTGTGTGCCTGTAACCTCAGTGTTGGAGGGCAGAGGACAGGAGGATCTTGGGAGCTTCAGGCTGAGCAAGAAACCACCCTGTCTTGAAAGAGTAAGGGGGAGAATAATAGAGAAGATAATGAACATCTTCCATTGACCCACAAGCACACCTCTACACACGGAAGGAAGGAAGGAAGGAAGGAAGGAAGGAAGGAAAGAGGGAGAGAGGAAGGATTTTCTTTCACAAATGAAATTCTAGGGTGGTTGATTTTTATTTATTTTATTATAATTTATTATTTATATATAAAATATATATTTATATAATTAAATATTTATTTATAAATAATATTTATTATTCACGTTTACAGATTAGAAAGAAATGCTGACAAAAGGGCATAGATTAAAAACAAAACAAACCCCCCTTCAGTGGCCAGTGACCTAGCTTAGCAGGTAATGGTGCCTGCTGCCCAGCCTGATGGCCTGAGTTCGATTCCCAGGACCCACATGGAGGCTTTTGTAGGCAGGTAGACATCTGTCTGTCTCTCTTCAGTTCTACAGCATTCTGTGATCTGACCCAGGCAGTAGAGGAAGAGGAAGAGGAAGAGGCAGAGAGGCAGAGAGAGAGAGAGAGAGAGAGAGAGAGAGAGAGAGAGAGAGAGAGAGTCCAGCAGAGAGTGGGTGAGCAGGGGCTGGGCCTGGGCCAAGTGGAGAGAGAAGGGACCCATAGTGTGCTTTACAGAGGTGTGAGGTCCCCAGGACAAGAACCAGGCTGAGCAGAAGAGCTGAGCTGCAGGCAGACTGGAGTACAGCTTCTGCCCCAACCACAGCGGAGCCCCCTCGCTTCCTGACCTGTCCTCAGGGCGCCTGCTGGTGTCTTACTCTGAGCACCCATCCCTGCCAAAGGGCCACACAGTGAACTGTCAGATCACAGATGCTGTGGCCCCAGGGAGCAGGGAGCCTATCTGCTGTGACCCTGCAGTCACCAGGGGTCAATTTTGTCCCCTCCTCCATGCTGCTTGGGAATGAGAAGCATGTACTACAGGCTACTTACTAACTTCATCTCTGGGACCCCTCCCCGTCCTTTAGTAACCTACAAGACAGTGAACCGCATTTTGTGCGCTGGGACTGAGGGCTTTCTTCAGACTCCCTCCTTGCTGTACGCAGGCAGTGTTAATAACTGTTTAGGACACCGCACACCCTGGAAGACAGTTTGTCTCAGCACCCCTCTCTGAAATCCCTCTCATTTTCATTCCCCAATCTTATCTAACATGAACAAAATAGACCAGCATCGCTTGTGTGAGGAGACAGGTCCCAAACAAAATAAACAGGTATGAAAATACCATTCGTCTGAACCAGCTCCAGTGCCTTGCGTACCTCCTACGTACACTGAAATGCCATCCAGAGGGAATGGTCACAGGTAGGACAGTGAAACAATTCTAGCCAACCAAAACCCAGCTAACCAAACTCCAGCTTCCCACATTACCCCCATCACCCAACGGTTTCTTTGTCTTGCGTCTGTGGATATCCCCGAGAAGTTCTCACCTTGTACGCCTCTGTAGAGTTTGGTCCCTGCTGCTTGGGAGAATACTGTTTCTTTGTCTTGTGTCTGTGGATATCTTCGAGAAGTTTTCACCTTGTTCTCTGTAGAGCTTGGTCCCTGCTGCTTGGGAGAATACTGCATGATCTCTGAACCTCTCCTTGCTCAAAACGAAGTTTAATGTGAATAAAAAAAAAAATTGTCTTGGGGCTGGAAAGACAGCTCAGCACCCAAGAGTGCACACTGCTCCTGCAGAGGATCAGAGTTCAGTTCCCAGCACCCATGTCAGTAGCCCACGGCCACCTGTAACTCCAGCCCCAGGGGACCACTCCCCATTCTAGACTCTGCAGGCACCTGTATACACACATGTACATATTCCATATACTGACGTAGACATATATATGTATATACAATTAAAAAACAAATCTTAAAACATAATCTCACTGTGTAGTCCCGGCTGGCCTGGAGCTCACCATGTTGCATGCTCTGGCCTTGAACATGTGTTGATCCTCCTGTCCCCGCCTCCCAAGTGCTGAGATTTCAGGAGTGCGCCACAATGCCCAGTTTAATTTAGTGGCCATTGAAGTTGAGGATGTGGTTAGCAGAGTGCTAACCTGGCATGCACAGAAGACCCTGGGTTCAAGTCCCAATATGACACAAACCCTGTGAGGTAGCAGGAGGCTCAGAAGATTAAGGACATCTCTGGATGCATGAAACTCTGTGAAACAAAACAAAACAAACAAGCAAACAAAAAACCCTAGGCAATTTACATAGTACACTGCCGTAGAAGATAAGTCCTTCTGAGGAAACTAGGGCACAGAGGGGAGCAGTGAATGCTGGCAGGTGTGTGTGTGTGTGTGTGTGTGTGTGTGTGTGCACATACATGTGCTTATGTCTCAACTGAGAAGACTTTTCAAGGTTTCTTTTAGATCTTGCACAAAGTCACATTTGCGAGGTTGAGCACAGAAGACTGAGATAACTATGAGAAAGAAATGGATAAGCAAATAAAAATGGGAAAGAAACAGATGGGGGCTGGAGGGATGGCTCAGCAGTTAAGAGTACTTGCTGCTCTTGCAGAGGACTCTGACTTGGTTCCCAGCACCTGGAATGGTTGCTCACAACTCTAATGCCAGTTCCAGAGTGTCCAACGCCCTCTTCTGGCTTCTCTGGGTATTGCATGAGCCTTGCACATGCTCATCAATGCCGGCAAACCATCCTTACGCATAAAAGAAAAGTAAATAAATGTCCTTTAAATGAATGAATAAATGAAAAGGGGATAGTGCCCCGGGTGTCTTGTCCAGTGCAGTTGGGAGCTCATCACAGGGTAGGGAAGTGTTATAGGTAGGGTGACTGGAAAAGAGGGGGGGGGAGGGGGAAGCCTGAGAGACCAGGAGGGCAGAAAACAAAAGATCAATAAGAACAGCCAGGCAGTGACAGCAGCCAGCCAGGGAGTACTCCTCCTCGCTAGATTAGAATTCATGAACTCCCCTCTTACATTAAGTCTTTATATGACACCTGGCCTTTAATGCAAAGCTGGCTGAGAACATTAAAAATTAAAAGCCGAAGGTAGGCCACATCCATCTCTGATAGCGCGGCTCCCCTCCTATCTGAGGCCTGCACAAAGCTATTACACATTGATAAATTATTTTGGGTAATAGCCGAGATATTACATTGTTTCTGAGTGAAGGTAAAATCTCTCCCTGACACGGGCATTTATCAGGAGTGCCTTTCATCTTATTTATTATGGGCCAGAGGAGCAGGGGCTGAGGCTGGCCTCTGGGGTGCTGGGCTGGGCCCTTTCTCTCTCCATCTTCTCTCTTTTCCCTCTGGTGCTCTCTAGATGGGGCATTGATGAGGCTTATGACAAGTTAATTATTAACCAAAGATACGCGATTCACCTTTGAAGGGCGGGGCTCCAGGGGAGGAGGGGATTTCGGTGGTTGGGCCTTCAGACCCCATAAAGCAGGTCCCACCTGGCTACTGGGAGGAGACCACGCAGCTAGGTCAAGTTCCCTCCTGCCATGCTCATATCCTCTCCATTCCTCGGCAAACTGGCAACCAATCAGAATTGTTTGGTGCTTCTTTAGCAAAGGGATGAAGGATGGGTGTGGAGGGCCCCACTGCCTTTTCCCAGCAACACATGCAACACCAAAGTTATGTCTTGAGTCTTGTCTGGATCCATTGCCTGCTGCTGCAGAGATCCAAGGCAGTTACTTACTATTTGTTCTATACCTGCCTTCTTCCAGATCTTAGGTTTTTTGTTTGTTTGTTTGTTTGTTTGTTTGTTTTCAGATAAGTCTCTCAATGTAGCACAGGCTGTCCTGGAACTCAGTATGTAAGACTGGGCTAGCCTGGAACTCACAGAGATCTGCCTGCCTCTGTCTCCCGAGTGCTGGGATTAAAGGCGTGCACCACCACCTTCTTTCTCCTTGTCCACCCTCCATAGCCTCATTCTGAATGCCTTGGTAGCCATCTTTGGGCTGACCACCCCCTGGAAGCTGGCTCCGGTGGCTAGCAAGCCTTGATACGATTGCCCAATTATGGTAGTGTCATAGGCAGACAATAGTCTGGAGGGCACCCTCTGAGACTTCCGGGTTCTTGTGTCCCTGAACAAAGGTTTAGACAGACACACAGGTAGTGGTAAAAGAAAAAGGATTTCCCAGGGTAGAAGTAAGCCAGAGCTGAAGAAAGGACCAAGGTCATCAAGTGTTGTGACCCTTATGGATACTTGAGCCATTTTTCTGTTGCTGGGACAGAATACCCTGACGAAAAGCAGCATAGGGGAGAAAGAATTAGTTTTGGCTTATGGTTCCAGAGGGGATGCAGTCCATTGTGGTGAAGGGGGCCGGGCAGCAGGAGCAGCAGGTGGCCAGCCCCAAAGTCAAGAACGGATGAAAGAGCAGGAAGTAGGGGCCGGCTATAAAGCCCAGTCCCAGGGACGTACTTCCTTCCTCAGCTCTGCCTTCTAAACACTCCGTAACCTCCCCAAGCCGCATCAGCAAATGGGGTCTAAGCGTTCAAACACACGAGCCTAGGATGACATTTCATATTCAGACCACAACGATGGGTCATTTACACAGTGCCCACCTTCTGCATTTGTGTAGTGTGGCTTTTCTTTCCCTGTGTTCGGCCCCTTACCTGTAGCTCTTGGCCAGGGGTTTCCAGCCTCTTTGGCTGTTGTTGGTTCCTTTCCTGCGCTAATCTTGGCGATCTCCCCACTCGCTCTCTTTCTGACCGCTCTCCTGCCTAGGAGGAGTGTGGTGATGATGTCATCCCCTCTGGGTTAGAAAGAGCACCAGCGTGGAGAGGATTCCCTGGAGGGTGCGAGGGAGGTGTGGGTTGACAACGTGTGCCCAGAGAAAACGCTGTGGAGCAGGGCCAGTTGTCAATATTGGCCAACGTTAGTTTGGAATAGTCAGTTCACCAACCCACAGCCCCTTTCCGGAGTATGTATTCCTTCCAAGGGTGTTTCCCAAGCGCCTCATATTTTCGAGGCATGGCCCTAAATGCCGAGTGCACAGCGCTGAGTGATGAGTATGTGGTGCCGAGCACATGATAAAGAACAGAAGTGTCCCCTCCCCAGCTGCTCAGTCCAATGGGACCAACCTATGACCCCCAGAGGAAAGAGCCAGGTGCTATGGATGTTTTTATCCCCCATGATGAGTTAGCTCATTGGCCTTCCCAGCCCTGGGGAGGAGTCAGCGCCAACTACCACCAAGTGCCCACATACAGTGGGTGTCCGATTCACACTGTTGGAATGGAGGGTGACCAGAGTAGGGAATTCAAAGCATCGGTGAACAGGGTAAGCTGCCGGGTCTCACTGAGGCCCCGGGAATGAAAGCCTGCTTTCTGGAAAGCCAGAGCTACCAGCTTAACTCAGAGGAAGTGTCTTTCCAAGAGCCAGTCATGAAAGGTGACAACCCAGCAAAAAAAAAAAAATAAATAAATAAAAATAAAAAAAGCAGCAGCCATTGTAGTTCAAAGAAAGCTAGGCAATAGAGATTCCATTACGGTGGGCAGCCAGAAGGACTGTCCAATAGCATGTCTGCCTAATGGCCAGACACCTACAGCACCCCAGCTAGCAGGAATGCCACTCAGGCCCCCATGCCCTCTGGCTTCAGTTTCTTACACTGCCTAAGAGCAGTCCAGAGTGTGCAGTAGGTAGGTACGAGAAGGCCTGGAGGTGGGGGTCCAGGCTCCTATGTCCAGGCATCCCTCTATGGAGTGCATCCCTGTCGGACCCCCTATCCTCCCAGCACCCCCTGCACGTAGATCAGACCAGTGACGGCCTCTCATTTGACTTTCAGTCTCCTGACCAACCTGGCCCTCCCTGCACACATCAGCTTTCTCCAAAGCCCGAATGGGACTTCTGGCCCCTTCAGATGGGTGAGTCTGGGTGCTCTAGAGGTGCTGGTTGCTGATTGGCTGTGCTGTGGACAGCTGTCAGGCTCACTCAGCTCCTTAACAAGCTTGGCCTTGTTATAGGAGGCACAAGTCTGAGGACGGTCCGTCCCAGGCTGCTTTCCTTCTTCCCCATAGATTCCGACGAACCAAGAGCCATCTCAGTTGACTGCTGAGAGCAGATCTCTCTTAGCAAGCGAGAGGAGGCAGAATAAGGGCTGAGGCCGGGTGCCACACTTCTGTTTGTGTAAAGCAAAGTCAAAAGCCAACCTGAAAAGCCTTCCAGAACGAACTCGGGATAAATGGCAAAAATAGCATCTGGTCTTCTTGGGTGTTCACCTTGTGCCAGGTGCTCGGAAAGCGTTTTGCTTTCTTCTCTCCCTTAACAGTCCCAAGAACCCAGGACGCTGGTACTACAGAGGTCCAGAGAGACCAGCAGAAAGCCTACTCCTAGATTTGACCCAGGGTCTCAGTGGCAAGCCACTCACTCAGGCCTTTTATCTTTCACATGAGAAAACCCAGTTCCAGACAGGGCAGTCCCTCATCTAGAGACAGCGGCAGGGTGAGGACAGGATCCTCAGAGTCAATGCCAAGTTTTCCTCTGCTGTACATATGTACTATGTAGGCCAGGCTGTCCTCAAGTTCATAGATCCACCTACATCTGTCTCCCGAGTGCTGGTATTAATAAACTTGATTTTTTAAAAATGTTGACAAGAAGCTAGGCGAGGTGGTGCATGCCTTTAATCCTAGCATTTGGGAGGCAGAGGCAGGAGAATCTACGTGAGTTCAAGGCCAGCCTGGTCTACACAGCAAGTTCTATGACAGCCAGGGCTGTTACACAGAGAAACTTGCTTTGAAAAACCAAAAATAAGTAAGTAAGTAAGTAAATAAAAATGTTGGCAAAGAAAGGGGGTGCACAGTCACCCAGATTTTACCTCTCATTTGGGTTTCCAGGTCATTAGAGGCCTCTCTACTTCTAAATGGAATGATGCACTCAGGTAAGAAGGGGTGTGTTTTCTCCATTCCATCCTGTTGACAGCCTAAGAGCAAGACTTTGCACATCAGATAGGCAAAGGAATTGCAATCACCTCGCACTCATAGGTAGGCTGGTCTTCCATCCAAAGCCTCCGCTAATTCCAGTCTTAATCTCTGCAATATCTCAAAGGGCTAGGTTTTAACCTGGCTGTTTATGAGTTAATGTTGGCATGGGGGTGGAAGGGTCTGGGGGACGCTAAGGAGGAGGGACGAGTCTCTATAAACCCAGGATTTCTGCACTCAGAACCTAGTGAGGGGACAGTGGTCAGAGGGAAACAGAGAGAGAGAAAGATATCAAGTGTAGTAATCAGAATGAAAAATGGAGCCCCGGTTACTTTAAACAAGAGCTAATTCATCACCGAGCGAGTGGATAAGTAGCTGAGTTTCAGGCGTTCAGTAAGTTCCCCGTTCTGCTCCAAAAATTATTCCACCCCTGTCTGCATGCTCGCATAAATCATCCCCTCTTCACTTCAGCTCCGATTACCAATTACTCGTGCCTGGGCTACGCTTTCCTCGCCCAATGCAGTCCGAAGGGCTTTGCCTTTTCATTTTACAAATGCTTTAACACCCCTCCCCCTTTTTCCCTTTCTTTTTCTTCTGGTTCCTCCCCTCCCCCAACCTTCTATCTGTCCCCTCCTCTCTCTTCTGTCTCATCAGCCCCTTTCCTGCTCTCTGCTCCCAGGCTCTGGCCAGCCTGACTCTAGGCAGTATTGAGCCACTGAGAGCTAGCAGCCCTCACACCGATAGCTTGAAGATGTGTGAGACTGTGACATCTTGTTCCTTTGGAATTTGTACCAACCATCATCCAAGCCCAGCCTGTCTCCTGGGCTACAGACTCACTTGGACAGAGCTTTAGTCTGGGGTTCTCCTGAGCTGTGAAGGTTACGAAAGGCTAGACAGGGCTGGCCCTCCCTGAGAAGAGCCTATCCCCTCCCCTGGGCTTTGCACCATGACAGTAGTGATCATAAACAGGGACTGTGATCTGAGTCGGCCACAGTGCTGAAGCTGTTTGTGGAGCTGTGAAGAGCTCCTGTCCCATGATAGAACCACTCAGCTCTCAGCCACGAGCCACTCATTCAGGGAGCATGCCAACATTTCAATTCCACATCCTATTTTCTTTTATAAAAATATTTCACATTTATATTAACTCATTTTATTTTATGGATGAGTGTTTGGCCTGCATGCATGCATTTGTGCTGCATGCATGCTCAGTGCCTGCAGACAGTTCTGCAAGTGAGAAGAGAGGTGTGGCTTGTTCCCCTCCACACCAGCCCAGGGCAGAGATTGAATCCCACCATGGGCTTCTGCACACTGACTGGCCTTGCCTCCAGGTAGCTTGTAGTTGCAACTGGACTTGAGAACTATGGATTCTTGGAAGTTTGAGAATCCTAAAGTAAAATCAACACAAAAATACAGCTGTCACCTCAAACAGAATAAGGGATAGTTTATTCTAGAGCCAAAGAGAAGTGAGCATGACCTGGTAACACTGATTCAGCTTACTCCGAATATCACATTCTAACTTGCTGACAATGAAGTTTGTTTTGAAAGACTTTTATTTATGTGTGTGTATGTGTCTGCATGAGTGCATGCACATGTGTGCAGGCAAGGTGTGTGTTTATGGAGGCCAGATGAAGGCATTAGACGTTATGGAGTTAGAGTTACAGGTGTTTTGGGTACCCAATTTGGTATGTGGGTGCTGGGATTTGAACTCTGGTCCTCAAGTGGTAATTACTAAAGTTATATCTCTAGCCCCACACAAAATTTTAATGGCAACCACACTTTTCAAATACATGGGGTGGGAAGCCATCAAGTAAGAGGGTTATAGTAAAGTGGGGGAGTCTCTGTTGTAGCCCCAAATGCTAACACTCTTAACCTTTCGGTTGGTGGAAGCTAGGGGCCTGTACACTACTAAAGGAGGCCAGTAAGACACAAAGGGGGCCATGAATGGCTCTTAAGGGTCTGGATACAGTCTGGGCTAATTTTGGCTCTCAATCTGTAACATTCCAACTCTCTATGATCAGCCAATCTGTTTGGCAGGATGTTTGACATAGATGTGCCCCATCCCCCAGGAACAGTAGGTTCCCTGGTTGTCATTTGTTATGGTGTTTGTCTCCTCCAAAATTCAGTCGAAACTTAATCCCCGATGCAGTAGCATTGAGAGGTGCAGCCATTGGAAGATGATCAAATCCCAAAGGCACTGTCCCCATTGCTGTGGGATGTTCTGAATGGCAAATGTGTTGCTAATAAAACACTGATTGGCCTGTGGCTAGGCAGGAAGTGTAGGCGGGACTAACAGAGAGAATAAAAAGAACAGGAAGCAGAGGGAGGCTCTGCCAGCTGCCACCAGGACAAGCAGCTTGTAAAGATGCCAGTAAGCCACGAGCCATGTGGCAAGGTATAGATTTATAGAAATGGATTGATATAAGATATAAGGACAGTTAGCAAGAAGCCTGCCACGGCCATACAGTTTGTAAGCAATGTAAGTCTCTGTGTTTACTTGGTTGGGTCTGAGCGGCTGTGGGACTGGCAGGTGAAAGAGATTTATCCTGACTGTGGGCCAGGCAGGAAAACTCTAGCTACACCCCATGAATGAAGTTAGAGATTCTTATGAAAAGTATTTGTCTCCTCTTGTCCTTCTTCCTTCTGCTAGGACAGGACACAGCATTGCTCCCCACAGTAGAGCAGAGCATTCCAGGCTCCACCTTGAAAGCAGAGGCCAGAGGACCCTTAGGCGCATATAGAATGAGCCGGCTAGTGCCTTGATCTTCAATTTCCCAACTCCCATAACTGAGAAATACTTCTTTTCCTTCTTTTCTTCCTTCCTTCCTTCCTTCCTTCCTTCCTTCCTTCCTTCCTTCCTCCCTCCCTCCCTCCCTCCCTCCCTCCCTCCCTCCCTCCCTTCCTTCCTTTCTGTCTCTCTTTCTTTCTTTTGATTTCTCTGTGTAGCCCTGGCCGCCCTGGAACTCACTTTGTAGACCAGGCTGACCTCTAACTCAGAGAGTTGCCTGCCTCTGCCTCCAGAGTGCTGGGACTAAAGTCATGCACCATCACTACCTATTTCCATTTTTATAAATTGCCTAGTCCTAGGTATTTTGTTATAGCAGTACAATAGATTCTGACACCATTAAAATAAAGTTGGGGGGTATATAAAAGCTACCTAGAAGCTGGGGTGTGGACCTCAATGCTGCAAGCAAAATATTACTGCTGCAGCATTTAAGGAGGTGCTTACCCTCAGGGAGCGTTTTCACAGCCGAGAGTGAGTGCCGCCTTAAATGTTGTGCCCTGGTCTGGATGTCTTGCTTGCCTTCTCTTTGTCCTGTCTCTACAGAAGCCACAGTGTGCTGTTGTGGACCTCAGTCCTTATAAGTCAGGGTGAAGTCAAGAGAAAGAGCCAACAGAAGGCTATCCCTCAGCAAAGAGCAGCCACACTCACCAGGACTTCAAGGTCCCACCAGGGAAACACCAATAAAGTGATAGTATACTTGAGGATAGTATGGCTTAAAGAGTTAAAATCTTTTGATGGTGGTTGGCAGGGCAGAGGCTGAGTTCTTTATTTTCTCACCAAGTGTTAATTACATTAAAATCGAAGCTGGGATGGACACCTGTGGTGTAATTGTGTAGCATGTATAAATGATACCTCTGCAATGTGTGTGTGTGTGTGTGTGTGTGTGTGTGTGTGTGTGTGTGTGTGTACATGCTGTGGGGTATCCACCAGAGAAGACCACTCAGACACAGGTTTAATACAACAGAAAGTCCTTATTAGCTGGTTAGTGACTACACTTGGTGTTCAGGACCCCAGTACAGTCCCAAGCCTTTTTCTGGGTAAGTTTTTAAGCACAAGAACTACATTCTGAGTTGACATACCTCGGTTAGCAAGAACAGTTAGCCTGAAGCAGAACTTCAGAAGCCAAAAAGCAAGGTTAGTACATTTAGAGACTATTCCAGAACTATGGACTTTGATGGGTTGGGTCTTTATTTTTGCTTTGGCAAGTGTTACTGCCTACATGCTGGGTTCCAAGGCCTGAATGGTACTTCCATCATGGTGTCAACTGTGCTAAGGGGGTCTTTTACATATATATATGTATATGTAATAATTGTGTATGTTGTGTGTGTGAATTTATTCCAACTTATGTATGAGTTCAATTGGAAGCCAGAGTTCCCATTTATTTTTCTGTACACTCAATATTAATTATTTTGACTGCCAAAGAACATTGCATGTCACTTGTGTTCATGTAGATCTCTATATCTCTCCCCCAGCTGTAGAAGAGCAGGCCACAAGCCAGACACAACAAAGACTCGTCTAACACTTTGTTGAAATCTTGGAAGCCAGTGGCGGTACATGTACTGGGAATGAGTACAGGGGGGACAAGTCATCACGAAGAAAGCTGGACAAGTTAAAGAAGGAGCATCCTTATAGAAACAAAAGAAAGGGATTGGTATGCCAGCAAATGGACTGGGGAGGACTGTGGAAAACTCCCAGTCCAAGCCCTTCCCTGGTAAACATGGCAGCGGCAGTGGCTTCCCAGTGGGTAGGAGAGAGCACTGGTGTGACCCTGTGAGCATAGGGCACTGCTGAGGCCCTGGCCACCATGTCTCCACAGGGGGAGCACTGAGACAGTGCAGCAGAGAAGAGGGCGACAAGACAGTATGGCCCCAGCTGCCTCCCACAGTGGGGGCACTTGGCAGTGTTAACCTGCCCTCAATTCATCTTATGACTTGACTATTCAGGGTGGGAAGCTGAGGCTGGGCCACATTCCCGGTGTCTCTTATAAGACCAAAGCTGTCAGTCATAAGGTGAAAAACACCTCTCCCTGATGAATCGGAGAATTGAATAAGTGGCACATTCAAGTTAATTAACTACTCTCCCTTGCCCTCTGGTTTTTATAACCAACCCTGTTTGTTTGGGTGCAATTTTCCTAATGTCTATTTTATTAGAGCCGGCTCTTTCTGTCTGGAATCCCTGTAGAGTTCTGGGGGAGGAGCCTCCAACTGGGGGCGGCATACAGGGAGAGGATTCTTACATCACATGCCTGTGAGAGGTGAGACTCCCAGTAGAACAGGCGGGAGCAGCGCTTTGCTGGGTGGGCTCCAGCAACGGCGGCTGGGAACTAGCTTCCCGGTCTCTAAATCTCTCTGCCACCAAGGGACAGCAGTAGGACTGCCTTCCTCACATTCACCTTGGACGTCCTCATTCAGGAATGTGACAGGTCCCTTCTGGTGTTTCACGCACTTCCCAGACGTTGGTCAAAAGGCAGCGAGAGGCTGGTTGCTGTCCTTGGTGCTGAAACAGCAGCCCTGGAAGCTGGCTTTAATCTCAACCTTTTACAGATGTGAGTGGACCCGACTCCAGCGTCTCTAATTACAGTTTCCGTCTGATAGCACTTCCCAACTTTGGGTGCAGTAATCCTGAGGCTTCAAGATGAGAGTTGTAGGAGCAGAATGATCCTTTGGGCACCCGTCACTCAGGGCCTGGAGCTGGGCTGAAGTCTAAAGACCACCCCCGTGTTCTCCCCATCCTCCTCCTTCTGCCTAGATGCCAGAGCTAAGATTCTGAGTTGTTGTAAGATTAAAGGTCAAACCCTCCCTTCTTTCCTATGCTTCCTGTATGACAACCAGCTGCAGCCCTGGCTGCCCCCCTTCCCCAGCTGGGGGCCTCCTAGCTGTTCCTTGATCTGTGATTGAGGTTATCTTGGGACAGAACCTCTGTTAGGAACTTAGGAGTCAGCTGCTGCTGAGCAGGTGGCATACTCTGGGTGTTTTCTTCCTAGTCAAGGCCTCCATTCCACTCAGAGCCTTCCTTGAGGATGTGCATCCTGATCAGCCTCTAAAACACAAAATGACTGTGCCGTGGCTCTCGGGCTCAAGCTGCAACCTGTCTACGGAAGTTATAATCCAGCTCCCAGGCTCCTGTCATCCTGTCCCATGTGCTCTCTCTCCTCTCTGTCTCTGTTCTGGATGTCTCAGCCACACGGCATGCCTTCCTCCCCATCTACTTCTTCCACTTTCTTCTAATCTGTTTCTGGCCGTTCTAAGGACTGCTCAAACGTCACTTCTGCAGGGACATTGCCACCTGGGGGTTGGCTGAGGTCCTTGGGATTCCCAGCACCCATGCATAGGCAGGTCACAGAGTACAGCAGCAGCGAACTACCGAGTGAGACACTGTACTTCATTCGAGCTGTGAAAACTGATCTGAATGTGGCAGGTGTAACTCACCGCTGGGGGAGAATGGAGGAGTCGAGTCTTGGGAGACTTTGGGGAATATTGTTTTTCCCAGAGACGAGAAACTAGGCAGGAAAGCGACAAGATCCTGCCACTTCTGGGGACATTTCTATTGGGCGTTCAAGAAGCTGAGGCCTTCATAAAGGGCCACGTCTGAAACCTGAGATACGTGCGGCTCCAACACTTAGTCAGAAAAGACAGAAGGCAAGCTTTGTTCGCATCTTCTCCTGACCCCCTGCTTAACTACACGCTTAACTCTGCCTCTCAGAGTCAGATCCTCCAACTCCGGGACAAGGAAACGCTAATAAGGAAAGGTGAGCCATTTCTGGATGACTGGCAGGCTTGCAGAATTAATCAGAGTCCTTAAGTGGCTGAGAAATGAACTAGCTATTAAAACCTGTCTTTAATAAGAAAAATAAAGTTAGGAAATGGGTGCAATTAGTAAGTCATAATAAAAAACAGGTAAAGGGTCACTTAGAAAAATTAAATGCTAGAGAGATACATAAATCATAGGGTCCCTGCAGCACACAAATGGAAAGGTCTGGCCAGAATTAGCTGATGAACTTAGGGAACCCTTGACATCTACTTCCAGGGAACAAGCATGGACATGAGAGACAGCTGGACGTGGGGAAACACAGGCCTGGAAAAACAGGAGGAGGAGGGGGACCGATTCGAGCAGTTTCCCCCCACCCCTGACCCAGGGAAGCTATAAGTCCTGTTTGTAGGCAGGCCATAGAAAAAAAAATTTTATGATTAAAAATTTACGATAAATTTTATGAGTAGAAAATCCAGTAAGCAGCTGGAGGGCCCACAGAAGCCGGAGCCATCAACTCCCCTGGCAGCTTTACACAGAAGTCATGCCGGGAAGCCATGATGCTTTTTTATTCTGACTAATTTGTAACACTAGTGGGAAGAGGGGCCACTGAAAATTTAGTGCTTTTTGATTTTAGAAAAGCCTTTGATTCAGTGTCTCATGAAATCTGACTGGCAAAATTAATTTCAATTGGCACGGACAGGGATCCTCCCCGAGATGGAGCTCAGCTGAAAGTCTATAAACCTGGGTGTGATAAACGGGGGGCCCAGACGGGGGGGGGGGGGCGTAGGGGGGAGGTCTGGGCTCCGGCTGGCAGGGGTGGGATGGGCGGAGCAGACTCTCGAGCACATGGAGTCTTCACAGAGGTGAGGTTCATGAACAATAGTAACCCTAACTAGGACAGTCTGGAATTGGGGGGAGGTGGAAGAGGTGAGGAAGCCACCATGGAGCCTTTGGGAAGACATGGCCCTGCTGTCCCAGAACTGAGGGAGAATGACAAGTTTCTGTTGTGTTAATATCCCATCTGTGGGACCTTAGTCTGAGAGTCTCAGGGAGATCATGCAAGGCCTGCCGGGAAGTCCTGTGCCTTCTGCTCTGGAGTAACTCTGTGGTGAGCTCGGATTAGAGGGAAGAGGTTCCCAGAGCCCCAAGGAAGCCTCCTTGGACTTCTGATTGGCTGATAAGAGCCCGACCTTGTCACGGAACAGTCCCGAGAAAGATGGACGCTGCCTGGCATAGAGCTGCTGCTCAGCTCAGAGAAATGGAGCAACAGCCAGGGGCCAAGCACTCTAAAAGAAGTGGGACCCCCATAGCCTGTGTCTCCCTGTGAGGGTTCCTATGAATTAGAGAAAAAAAAATGCCCCCGAAGGCTTAAGGTGGCGAAGGCTTGATCTCCAGTTGCTGACAGAGTTTTCAAATGTTCTGGAAAGAGGACCTCTCCCAGCAGTTAACACTTCTGAGCTTTCATAGCAGTGAATGGTGCTCTACCCTAAACCTTATCACTCCAAAGCCCCAGTGAGTTTCCCAGCACTGCTGTTCAGGGCACAATGGGTCTCGGTTTCAGAGAAAGGAATTGTAAGCCCTGCTGTGAAGGATTCCAGTCTGCATGCCTTTGCAGAGGGCAGAGGCTCGATCAGTGTGTGACTTCAAAGCCAGGTTACCTGGGTATGAGCCCTGGCTCCGATGCCTCCAGGAGTGCGATCTTGGGCAAGCCTCTTGAGCTCTCCCCCACCTTCCTTTTCTTTTCTGCGGGAGACAGGTTACAACAGTGCTCACCCTGGGTATTAAGTGATTGAGTAACAAAGGATGCTTAAAACAGAGCCCAGCACATAGCATTCCATAAATGTTGGCCATTTAGATTATTAATGAGTGAGTGGTGTGTGGAGCAAGGGGAAGGGTGTCCCATGAGGGCTCTTTAGATTTCTCAGCCATCCTTCTTACGGCACCAGCCATATTTGGTGACTCACCTACAAGGGAGGGCTTCTGCTCTTTCCCTGCCTACCTGTTGTCCTGGAGACACCCGGCTGAGGGTTTGGGGGTCTTGCATAGAAAATTTGGAGATTCGCTAAAGTTTTGCTCCTACAAGGGAAAGGCATGAGCAGCCTCACCAATGAAGTCCTGCCATCAGCAATGGACTTACGTAGACCTGGCAGCGTTCTTTAGTGGTACTTAGCTGAGTCTCTGGGTGGTGGACAATGACCAGCTGCCTCCTCCAACCCCCAACCCCACCGTCACCTCAAGAACTTGTTGAGAGGAAACTACCCTGAGCAGACAGTCTGGTTAGGGTGGCTCCTGATCAGACACGCTCTGATCCCTCCTCCCCTCAGAGTCTTGACAATGAGTGTAGTAGAGGCTGCCTAGCTGCACTAGGAGGAGCCAGTTCCCTGTGGGGGTCGCCAAGCTCCTAACTGCACTCACCTTTGGCCCGCTTTCTTCTGGCGCAGAGGATCTCGCCATTCTATTTGATCTTGACAGTGGTCCCATGAGGTAAGGACTATTTTTGTAATGATTTAAAAAAAAAAAAAAAGGCAAGGTTGGTGGGTACCTTTTGGCGGGCCTTGCCAAGGTATGCCACTAAGCATGCCAAGGTATGCCACTAAGCAAACACGCCACGTGCAACAGAGTCAGTGGAAGGGGGGAGAGGGAGAGTGAAAGATCGAAAGGCTTTCTTGGCGTGGGGACATGAGAGAGGCAGACAGACAGACAGACAAAGAGAATGGGCAAGGAGTGTGGTGATATATTGTGTACCCTAATAAAATTTACATGAACATCAGAGGACAGAACAAGCCACTAGATTAAACATAGAGGCCAGGCAGTGGTGGCACACACCTTTAATCCTAGCACTCGGGAGGCAGAGATCCATCTGGATCTCTGTGAGTTCAAAGCCACCCTGGACCACATGAGATTGACTCAGTCTAGGTGAGAAAACAGAGCCAGGCAGTGGTGGCACACACCTTTAATTCCAGTACTTGGGAGTCAGATGCCTTTAATCCCAGGAAGTGATGGCTGGGCGGAGAAAGGTGTATAAGGCGTGAGGAGACAGGAACTAAAGGCTTTTTGGCTGAGGAATCCCTTTTGGTTAGAAAGCCTTTTCAGGCTGAGGAGTTGGTGAGGTAAGAGGTGGTGGCTGTGGCTTGTTCCTTGGTCTCTCTCTGATCTTTCAGCATTTACCCCAATATCTGGTACCGGGTTTTTGGTTTTTTGTTGTTTTTTTTTTTAATTAAAAGATCATTTTATCAATTTGTGTTACAGAAGAGAGAAGAGGCAAGAAAGAGAACTGTGCCCGGTGGTCACTTTTAAGGGTGCACATGCGCAAGGCTGACGGTGAAAAGGCATCTGGTGGCACGTGGTGACATTACAAGGCTGCCAGGGTGGAGACGAACATTGATCTCAATGCTAGACTGAGAAACAGAGCCACCAAAGAGGTTAAGTATCTTGCTTGAGGCCACACAGCTGTGAAGTAGTCAGGCTTCAAACCAGCTCTTGGCACCTGACCCACTCTTTAAACTGTTGACTAGGAACCACAGAAGAGCAAACACTTATACCTCCGTTGGCAGCTGGCCTTCTGTGGTCTGCTCTTGAGGAATCACAAAGCGAACCCGCCTGATTACATTCCCGCTCTGGGCTGCTCCGAATGTGCCCCACCCCGACCCTGAGGGCTGCCAGGATGGACACGGGTACAGGAAAGAGGGAGAAGAGACAGTGAAGTTTCTCTGGAGCTCTCCGGTGGATGATCCGGAGGTGGTGGGGGAGATCAGTGAGAAGGAAGGTAAACTTCCAGTGAATTCTCAGTGTGCCAAGAGCTGACTTGGGCTGGCACCTCCTTATGTACCACACCCTGGCCTGCCTGGGCTGCAGAGGGACGGTACCTTGGGTACCAGGGTGGATGTAGACTAAGTTGAACTCCCATCAGACGCCTGACTCTGCCTTGCTTCCTCAGTGCCTAGTCCTTGAACCTCCCAGCCCCACCCAAGTACCCCTCCCCAGCCTCTCCCAGCCCCCAGCCTCTGATCAGGATGCAGCATCACAATGGGCTGTTTTTTAATCCTTTCGGGATCTTTTTTTTCCCCCCCTTTGCTTTCTGGGCTGTAATTTTTCCCTCTGTGTCATCCATCACAGACACAGCATTGCTTGTGCAAATTAAAATGCACCTCAGAATAATAAAAAAGGGGCTCTCTCTCTCTCTCTCTCCCCCCTCCTTCCCCTTCCCAGCAGCAACTCAACACAAAACATTTGTCTCCAGCAAGAACAGAAGTTTTAACCCCGTGTGTGCCATCTCCAGTCCCATATAACCCTGCAGCACAGGTTATACGTACAGCCGGCACAAACATCTGACTAGGAGTTCTTTTGGTCTCTCTGGGTAGAAATCAGACAGCCGAGAACAGCCCCTTAGTGTTGATGGACTTAGGTTCCAGAATTGCACAAGCTGGACCGTCAAACCCAGAGGCTCATAGTTCTAAGCCTGGAGGACTAGAACCTTACAGCTCCAAGCCATCAAAGCCAGAGGCATATTGTTTAAGGAGTGTCCACACCCACCCAGTAGCTGGAACTGGAGCTCTTGAGCCTTGTCTTTTTATCCCCTGAATTGTGGAACAGTTTCCTCTGAGATCAAACATTTATTCCACCCTGAAGGAAGCTCCTTAAGCAGGAAGGTAAACAACTCAACATAGCTTCAGGAAGTTCCTGAAACTGACCAGATTCACTAGGCCCCTCCCTGACAGAATAAGCAATAAAAGCTGAGAGTCGAGTCTGTCGTTGTCAGTAGTGTTCTTGTGTCCCAGGCAGATAGAAGGAAGCTGGGCTGCAAAGAAGAAGACTCACGAGAGACCAGCTGCCTGGAAGAAGTTTAGATGAGAGTCACTTGGAAAGGACACTCTCCAACCTGTTGAGCTTCAGGCTGTGCAGCGTGCTCCAGATTCCCAGCTTTGTGAGCTGTCACTCATGCTGGGGTGGACTTTGGTGATGGAGCTGTCTTTGAGTCATTTCTGCTCCTGTAAGTGACCCCTCACCCATACTCCTATGAGTAACCCCAATAAAACTCACTGGTTCATCAAGTTGGACTTTGATGTTATCTGTACTTCAGTCTGTTGTGGGCTCCCTATCTGGGGTGAGAAGATGTGTTCTTGCATCTCCTTAGGAAGATGCAACACCTTGGCTGCTCTTTCTCTCTCAAACCTTTCTAGTGACCAAGGCTTTGAGTCCTTATAGTCTGGGTTCCTTTCTTCTCTTCACAGAGACCGGTCTGTGATGACCTCAGCTTCTCACATTTCTCATCTCCCCAATACTATTGACTTTCATGCTCTTCCCCTCTCAGCTTCTACCCTTGGCCACTGTCATTTCTTTTCCAGTTGCGGGGGCAGAATACTCTGACAAAGGCAACTTAAGGGAGAAGGTTTTATTTCAGCTCGCAGTTCAAGCACAGTCAGTCCATTGTGGCAGGAAAGGCAGGGCAGCAGGTGTTGAGCAGCTGGTGTATTATACACACAGTCAGGAGAGCAATAAATGGCTGTGCTCAGCTCTTCTCTCCCTCTCCCTCTCCTTTTTATCCAGTCCAGGACTCAACCCATGAAATGGTGCCTCCCACAATTCAGATATTTTCCCACATCAATTAATAGAATCAAGATAATCCCCCCCCCCCAACATGCTCGGTGATCCACTTCCCAAGTGACTATTAACTTGGAGTTAATAATCAAGTTGATGCTTAACTCTGGCAATCACAGTCGCTTTCAAGAACTCTTCAGCCTCTCCTAGCGCTACAGCCCTGAAATCTGGGTATTGGAGTCCATAACTCTTAGCGGCTGGATTCTTGAGCTGTATCCACACTGCTGCTGTCAAGACTAGGGGCCTGAGGATTTATCTGCTCTTTGTGCAACCTGCTCAGCCGACTAGACCCGTGATAAAGACCAAAAGCAGCCAAAAGGCCACTGGGGAGGAGCTATTACTGGGTCTGATATTTCAACACTGAGTGTTAGTGTGTGGGAGAGAAAGGAATGCACATGAGCAGATCACAGTTCTACCAGTCACAGCGCCACACGAATGGCTTCTGATTCAACCAATCACAAGAGTTGGCTGAGTCACTATGGAGGCTCTACTCCCCTGAGAATGCCTGCAGGGTGAGCGGGGTCATCTAAAGTTCACCAAAGGGTGTGTGCAGGAGTGGAGTCTTAGAATTCGGGGAACAGGGGAGACACTGCCAGCCGCCACCACGAGAAGCAAGATGTAAGGTACTGGTAAGCCACGAGCCATGTGGCAACTCACAGATTAATAAAAATGGGTTAATTTAAGATACAAAAACTAGATAACAAGAAGCCAGAGCCATTAGGCCAAATAGTTTAAATAATATAAGCGTCTGTGTGTTTATTTGGGTCTGAGAGACTGCAGGCCCCAGCGGGACTGGAGAAGCAAATGCAAGCCGCCTGGAGCAAGGATTCTAAAGCGGGACTTCAGGGTAGCAGCTGCGGTTGCAGTGAGCCCTGCAACTGGAGTGGAGTTCCTTCAGGACTCCTGGGGAGTGTTCGAAACCCCAAGAAGGAACTTCTTGGCTGGACAACTTTCTGCTCAGATCAGTCAGAAGTAAGAGAAGGGTCTGTCAGCTGCCATCAAGTGGGTCAAATCAACCTGGCCCAGTTACAACAGCTTAATTTATTTGAAGAAAAATCAAGAATGAAAGAGTGCTTACAGCAAAGACAAGGTAACATTCTTAACATATGAATTTATTCATATATTGCCAGGGCTTACCAGGGCTCCACTCCCAGACATATACCCCTTGGGAGAATTGGGTCCTTCAGCTGTCCTACAGTCAGTGGTTGGGCTGAGGTGGCTGAAGAGCCACAGGAGAGGGGTGTCTGGTCTCTAGACTTTACTGAGGCTTCTCAGATGCCTGTTGCTCTGCTTCCTCACCCCTTGCTGCATACCTAGGAAGCAGCATTCTTATCATCACCACTGTCAGAACACATGATCTGTGAGCGGTTGGCAACTTGTTCACTTGTTTGGCTGGAGAACTGACTCCAAAGTCCATACCTTACTTTCCTGCTCAGTATGTGGTTCACGGACAAGTTGCCACATGGGCATCTCTTGGGGGCCTTTTAAAACCAGTGCCGAAAATAAAGAGCTTTAAGGTTAGCGTGATGGGAGCGACTCATGACCACTATTTACAGAAGATTCTTTTTAAAAAAAAAAAAAATTATTTATTTATTATGTATACAGTGTTCTGTCTGCATATACACCTGCAGGTCAGAAGAGGGCACCAGATGGTTGTGAGCCACCATGTGGTTGCTGGGAATTGAACTCATGACCTCTGGAAGAACAGCCAGTGCTCTTAACCTCTGAGCCATCTCTCCATCATCCCTACAGGAGATTCTTAAAGAGATCTGACCCATGGAGGAGGGGGAAAGACAGCATCAGACACACAGACTCAGGAAAAAATAACTTCAAGAGAGGAATACATGAACAAATGAAAACTAAGAAAGACCAAAATGTGTTCAGATTCATAATCTAGAGAACCCCTAAACTGATAAAGGTAGATACAAACAAAAACAAACAAACAGTATTTGAACCAATCAGGAAGAGAATCAACAAAAATCACAGGAATCAGCAAGCACCTCTCAATAATAACCCAAGTTTAAAAGTCTTAACACTTAAGAATCAATTTTGCAGATTGTATTTAAAATCCAAGGGCTGGAGAGATGGTTCAGCTGCTCTTCCAGAGGGCCCAGGTTTGATTCCCAGCACCCACATGACAGATCACAACCACCTGTAATTCCAGTCAAAGAATCCAACATCCTGTTCCGGCCTCCATGAATACCAGACACACACATGGTACACTCAAACATACATGCAGGAAAAACACTCATAGACATAAAAATAAGTAAAACAAGAATTAATAAGAGCCACCTGATTGTTGTCTGCAATAAATATGTCTGATCAGCAAAAACATACACCAGCCGAAGTGAAAAGATGAGAACTAATAGACCAAGCAGGTGGAAAGTGAAGATGACCATGAAGAAGCATGCTCGCCTCTGACAAGCAGTCATCAGGCCAAAGTTGTCCAGGAAAGATAAAGAAGGACATAACATATTAATGAATGGAAAAATTCATTTAGAAAATACACACACACACACACACACACACACACACACACACACACACGGAACTTTGGTGCATCCAATTTCATAAAAGAAACACTACTGGACATAAAGAAACAGATAGAGACACAAAAAGAGCAGGTGATGTCAGTCTCTACTTGACAGTAAACAGATCATGAAGGCAAGAAATCAACCAAGAAACTTCAGAGATCGACTGCACTGTGGATCGTACCAACTGAATAGGCATCTGTAGAACATTCCGTCTGAGAGCTGTGGGGTACACTCTCTCCTCAGCAGCTTCTTCCTAAGACAGATCACATTTTATGTCATAATGTTTCTCATATTATGGATTAAAACTAGAAACCAACACATTATTGAATACCCAGGGGTCCAGGGATTTCGCTATGTCTGGCGTGGGGTATCTGAGGGAAAAAAAAATCTGCGTACACTATGTCCTTATGTCTGTTAACTTTATTCCTCTAAGACAAAATTCTATCAATACAGCTACAGCTCCGTCAGGCTTTCAGGGCAAGAATAAATCTAGGCACACCAATCTCTTATCCATCTACTTTATTTCTCTGGGATGAAATCCTGTCTCCATAGCTTCAGCTCTGTCCGGATCTCTCTCATAGTCCTGCTAACGACTAAGCTCTTATGCTTCCCGCCTCATCTTCGCCCTCTGTTTCTTCTCCCTCCATCTCTGCTCACTCTCTACTCCTGGCTCCAGAGTTCTGCCTTACTCGTTGGCCAGCCAGAAAAATTAATGAGCTCCAGGTTCAGTTAAAAACCTGTCTCAAAATATAAGGTAGAAATCAGCTTCAGAAGACACCCAACATTGACCTCTGGCCCTCACAAGCACATACGCAAACACACATGTGTGCATTTTCATACACACACAAAAAAGTCACTATAGGAAGTTCAGTAGCTTTTCTATACAGTAGTAATAAAAATGCTGAGAAAGACATTAAGAAAACAATTCCATTTACAATAGCTAGGAATAAACCAAACTGAGGAGGTTAAAGACATCTGTAATGAAGCATTAGAACACTGAAGAAGATATTAGAAGATGGACAGAAAGGCTCAGTGGTAAAGCACTTGCCCAGCACACATGAAGCCCAGGGGTTAATCCCCAGTACAATGAAGGAAAAGGGGTGGACACCTAGAAAGTAGAAAGACCTCTGATGCTCATGCATTGGCAGAATCCACAGTGTGAAAATGGTTATGTTACTGAAAGTGATCTGCAGATTTAATACACTCTCCATCAAAATTCTAATGGCATTCTTCACAGAATTAAAAAAAGAAATCAACCCTAAAACCCCTATGGAAACACAATGAAGTACCACAATATGTCATCTCAAACTGTACTACAGAGCCATAGTAACAAAAGCAGCCTAGTACCGGCACAAAACCAGACATACAGACCAGTAGAGTAGGACAGAGACTCAGAAACAAACCCACACAGCTAACCCTGCATGCTCTTGACAAAGGTGCCCATCTTAGTTAGTTAGGGTTTCTAGTGCTGTGAAGAGACACCAGGACCACAGCAACTCTTATAAAGGAAAACGTTTAATTGAGGTGGTAGTTTACAGTTCAGAGATTCAGTCCATTATCATCATGGTGGTGAACATGGTGGTGTGCAGGCAGACATGGTGCTGGCTACATCTTGATCAGAAGGCAACAGGAAGTGCACTGTGACACTGAGCAGTATCTTGAGCACAGGAGACCTCAAAGCCCACCCCCACAGTGACATACTTCTGCCAACAAGACCACACCTACTCCAACAAAGCCACACCTCCCCATAGTGCCTACTCCTTTGCGGAGAGGGGGGGATTTTCTTTCAGACCATCACGGCGCCCAAAACCACATTAGAGAAAATGGAGCCTTTTCAATATATGATGCTGGGGAAATGGGATGTCCACATGCAGAAAAATGAAGTTTGACCTTATTTTTCACCCTGTTGAATACCATTTCAAGACCTTAATGTAAGACAGGAAACTTTGAAACTATAGAGGAAAAATGTTTCTAGATAGGGGCATACACAAGAACTTTCTGAAAAAGATTCTGAGAACCTAAGAAACATGAGGGGAATTGATGATTGGGATTGCATGAAATTAGGAAGCTGCTTCTGCTGAGGGGAAACGAAATAAAACAGGTGAAGTCGCAGCTTACAGAACGGGAGGAAATGTTTGCTGACTATACTGACCCTCACTGGGGTTAACATACAACACAGAATATAGAAAGCACTCAAAAATTAAACACACACAATAAAACAGTCTTGAATCATCTGATCCGTTTGGAACTGCCACGGAGAATCAAGTGGAAGAAACCCGAGGTTGTGGCCGTTACGCTCATCTCCCAACTACGGTCTGGGTAACAGTGCAGTGGGACAAATCAAGTCAAAGGAGCCGTAAGACACGAACATGCAACTTCTGCGGGAGAGAGAGAAGTAGGGAGATGGGGCGAGGGGGAAAGAGAAGTTGAGATCGCCATTCCTCCTAATCGTTATACGGCGTATTGGAATAATACGGTTACTCTGTGGGTTCTAATGAAGAGTAACGGGTGGAAGACAAAGTCTGCAATTTGTAGTGTTTTTGCTTTGTTGTTTTGAGACAGGGTCTCATGTAGCTCAGGCTGGCCTCAAGTTTGTCAGGTAGTTGAGGCTGGCCTTTAGCTCATTCTTCCTACCTCCTAGTATTACAGCCCCGCGCCTTCACACCCAACTTCATACGTGATTTTACGTGATGTTCAGACCTCAAGCAGGGAAGCACAAAGGACGGTACTCCGCACCTCGAGCCTGGGTTGGCTGCTATTCAGTCACAGTTTGTGATGAGGGTGTTCCATAGGCTTGGCTGGGTCGGTGCTAGGTGGGAATGGTACCTGCAGAGGGCACATTTTGTTAACTGTGAGACAGGTAAGCGGCCAGGGTATGGTTGCTCTTTGTTCATTTCATTAGCCCATGTGTTGATTAGCTTGTTTGATTTCTTGGTGAGTTTTGCTGTTTTTGTTCTATGCATGTTCTACACGTTAATCCTACAAAAGAGACAGCTGAGATGGGCCATTCAGGAGAGGGCTGGCTGGCTGCCTTCTGTGTCAAGAACAGATGCATGGAAATGGAAGGAAGAGAGGGAAACGAGACCCTTCCAGGATTGAACAGTTAGACATATACAGAACCAAATGAGTGCATTCCAGAATCAGCAACTATCATTACAGGCTAGTGAAACTTGACCTTCAGATAAACCAAACATAAGCCCATGCAGCATAAGAATACACTTTAGGAAAAATATACTCATGGCTTACTTGAAATGCAAAGTTAACTAGCCTCATCAGGTGTGGTGGCTCATGCCTGCAATCCTAGTTCTTGGGATGCTGAAACAGGAGAATGGCAAGTTCAAGGCTAATTTGTTGTGGACTGGCAAGATGGCTCAGGGGGTAAAGGTGCCTGCTGCTAAGCCTGGTGACCTACATTTAACCCCCCGGGGTTCCATATATTTGGAGAGAAGGAACAGACTCCCATAAGTTGCTCTCTGGCCTCACGTGTATACAATGGCATGCGTGTGAGCGTACACGCAAACACATCTAATTAAAAACAGTGAGTTGCAGACAGTCTGGCTACAGCAATAAACAAAAACAGGGCTGGAGAGATGGTTCAGCAGTTAGGGACCTCAGTTTGGTTCCCAGCACCCACACTGGGCTGTGAGCAGCCAGTAGCTACAGCAGGGGGGAAGCCAGCACCTTCTTCTGGCCTCCAAGGTCACTGAACTCACATGAGTGTGCCCCACTCCCCACAAACACATTAATTAGAAATAAAGTATCTTTAAAACAAAGTTAACTAGCTTTGTGTATTTCATCTGGAGAGACTCCCAAGCTGATGTACACTTGTTTCTGCAGGTTGTAGCCTGAGCTATCAGATGGTAGTAGGCTTGAGTGGAAGTGCCCATTTCCCACAGCCAGGTCCTTGAATTCACCATTTTCCCTGGGCAGGTGGTCAGGGAAAGGGCATCCCCTACACTCCCAGGGAAGGCTTCTGACTCACTGTCCCAGTCAGCAGCAGCTTATTTAGACCCTCACCTTTTAGTTGCCTACAATCTCAGTTCCATCCTGTATCCAAGACCTAGAGGGCCAGGGGTGCAAGTGACCATTGGGCATGAATGCAGACCTGCAGACCCATCCACCCAGGACAATCTCTCTCTCTCTCTCTTTTTTTTCTCCTTATCTAGTTTCTGGCTGTGGTAAGCTGTTGCCTGCCCTGCCCTATGCTGTTCCTTGGGCACACTGCTGTCACCCACACACACCTGATTAGGGGAATCGAGTGACTTACAGGGGCTTCTCTTCCCTAGGGTCGGAATTTGCATAGGGTGATGGATGCTGAGATGTCTTCCGAACACAGCTGTACTTTGCATATTAAACAAAGCAATTTCCAGGGGAAGCTGGAGGAGCTTGGTCTCCTTCCAGGAATGTTCCCTCAGAGTCCGAGTCCCTCCCTTCCAGCCAACACTTTCCCCACCGGGGTCCCTCTCATCTATCTATAGGTAGGGTCCCTCCAACCCCTCCCCCATTGCAGGGACCCCAGTTTG
>CABHPQ010174312.1:0-41452 GCA_902168405.1 Peromyscus aztecus | reverse complement strand
TCAGACAAGTCCTAGGCCCCTTCTGGGAATCTTTTCTGTCTGTTTTCATTGCTTTCTGAGACAGAGCCTTACAAAGACCAGGCGGGCCTTAAACTCACTATGTACCCGAGGATGACCCTGAACCTTTGATCCTCCTGCCTCTGCCCGCAGAGAGCTGGGAAGACAGGCGGACGTCAGCATGCCTGGTTTCTGCTCTATGCTGTACTGGACATCCATCTTGTAAAAGGTTATGTCAACTGGTTGCTCAAAATCAAAACTGGGTGGCGAGAAGACCAAATGGGTGGGGAAAGGTGCTGCCTCCAAGCCCAACGACCTGAGCTCTATCTTCAGGATCCACGTGGTGGAAGGAGAGAAGTGACCCTTGCAAGTTATCATCTGATCGCCACTCACTAAATAAATAAATGCAGTAAAATAAAATCCGTTAGCGTCTGGAAATAGTTTTCATGACGGTTGTTGGTTCTGAGAAGACAGGTTCAGTGACAGTGACCACACAGCAAAGCTTCCAAAACCCCCTCCATCTGGCCCTACAAACAAAAGGGGAGGGTCTGGAGAGCTGGCTCAGCGGTTAGAGCACTGGCTGCCATTGCAGAGGACCGGGGTCCAGTTCCCAGCATCCACATTGTGTGGTTCACAACTGCCTGTAACTCCAGTTCCGGGAGCCTGATCCCCTCTTCCAGCCTCCACTGCTACTACATGCATATGGCGTATATACATACGTTTAGGCAAACAGTCAACGTAAAAACAAATCTTAGAACAAAACAGAGAGACAGGGCCAAGCTTTATGAGTGAAAAAAAAAAAAAACACGTGTCAGCAGAGGTGGCCAGAAGGAGGGCAGAGGGAATCAAACACCTGAAGAGGTCAGAGGGTTTTTTTTTTCTCTCAGCAAATAGAAAAGCATTCTGTCCTGAGCGGGAGCAGAGCAGAAACTGTGCACACAAGATGCCCCTCCCCCGGGGGACCAGTTTCCTTTGATGACCTTAGAAGTGAGTCCTTTGACTCATTGCATTTCTGGAAAAAGATACATCAAATGGAGTCAGGGCAGGGGAACCCCGGAAAGATGCCATGGGAGGGAGGCTCTGGTCTGAACTTGCCCAACATAAGTCAATCTTTCCAAAGGAAGGAACAGAACAACTGTTTTTAGTCTGGTGGCGGGTCAGCAGATGGCTCAGCAGGTAAGCGGGCTTGCCGCCATGCCCGACAAACTGAGCTGGATCTCCAGGATTGACATGGTGGAAGCAGAAACTAACTCCCCCAAGTTGTCCTTTGAACTCCACATTACCCCCCCCCAATAAATAAATAACCTGGTAGTACCTGAACTCTTTGTAACCCACCCCTAGATAACATGTACCACAGCAGAAAAAAAAATCCCTGGAAGAAAGGTGGACCCACCATCACTCAGCTCCTGAGACCCTAGGTTCCAGTTGCCCATCTCCTAATCTGAGGCTTTACCACGTTTACAAAGCCACACAGCCTAGAGGCAGAACTGTAGAAAGGCCAATTCTACGGGCCAGAGAGATGGCTGGGGTGGTAATGTGTGTGTGGTACAAGCTTGGGGACCACAGTCTGGATGCCAGGCACCCATATAAAAAGCCAGGTTGTGGGAGTGTGCACCTGTAACTCCAGCTTTGGGGAGGTGGAGATAGGCAGAGATCCTGAGTGCGGTCTTGCTGGTCAGCTAGTCTAGCCACACCAGTGAGCTCCAGTGAAAGACCAGAACTCCACAGAAGCGGATAGTGGCTGAGAAGGACACTGGACATTGAACTCTAGATTGCATGTTTGTGTGTATGGGTGTGAGTACCAGCATGCACTTTCTCTCAAGTGTATGCACGTACACACACTCTCCCCCACTCACCCTTAGGAGCGCTGACCAACTATGATCCATGGATCAGACACTTGAATTTGTAAATAATCTTTTTATTGGAACGTGGTCACACCCACTCACTCTCATATAATCTGCAGCTGCTTTGGAGTAGCTGCAGTGGACGCTGTGTCCTCGGCCTAAAACCTTTACTACCTGGCTCTTTTTCCTAATTATGGTTTGATCAATTCCACCTCATCTCCCTCTTCCTCTATTCCAGCTCTTCTATCCCCACCACCACTTTCCCCTCCCAACTTCCTGTTATCTCTCTCTCTCTCTCTCTCTCTCTCTCTCTCTCTCTTTTTAAAGACCCATGAGTACACTTACTGTTGCCAGTATGTACCTGGGTGACTGGATCTCTCAGGGACCACAGGGACCCCTGAGGGACCACATCCCTGAAGAAAACCAACTCTCCTTCCCCGGTAGCCACCAATTGGCAGTAACTTCTCAGCCAGGGGTGAGACTTCAGGAGCCTCTCCCGTCACATTCTTGGCTGCCTCGGTCATGTGCGCACTACCCGGGGTTTGCTGGTCCCTCTGCTGTATCTAATTAGCTTGTTCTGGAGGGAGGGCCAACTGTCCACCAAAAAAATGTCCCAGGCAGGATCACCACGAGGTGAGAGAACACCCATTATTATGCCTGACAGCAGGAGGGATTAGAATGAAGTGCAGAGTGGATTAACCATCACCAAGTTCCAGAGTGCTAAACTTCCAAAAAGGAAGCAGGTACTTTGGTCTCTGAGCAGCTTAACTTCCCTATAAGCCTAAGGAGGCCAGCTACAATGGTTCAGAAGCTAAGAACACTGGCTGCTCTTGCAGAAGTCTTGGGTTCAATTACCAGCATCCACATGGAGGCTCACAACTGCCCATAACTCCAGTTCCAGGGAAGCAAATGCCCTCTTCTGACCTCCACAGGCACGGGGCACAAATGTGCAGACACACACATGCAAGTAAAACACTCACACACATAAAATAAAAATAAATATTAATTTTTTAAGACTTTATTTTTATTTTATGTGCATTGATATTTTGCCTGCATGTATGTGTGAGGATGCCAGATCCCCTGGAAGTGGAGTTACAGACAGGTGTGACCTGCCATGTGGGTGCTGGGAATTGAACCCGGGTCCTCTGGAAGAGCAGTCAGCACTCTTGACCGCTGAGTTATCTCTTTAGTCCCAAACATTAAAAAAATTTTTTTAAAGCCAGCTATAAACTATTCACGTAAGTCAGCAGCGGGGAGGCAAGATGGCTCAGTGAGTAGACGCTTGCTGCAAGCCTGGCCCCTCGAGTTTGATCCCGAGGCCCAGGACCCAGAAGGTGGAAGGAGAGAACTGACTCTTGCAAGTTGTCATCTGACATGCGCACAAGCTCGCCATACAAAATAAATAAAAATGCAATAAAAAATTTAAATGTAAGTCAGCAGCCAGTTCCTATGGTCGGAAAATTCCAGAACCTTGCAAAGGCCTTCATTAGCATCCCTTTACAGCTACAATGGCGTGAGCTTGAATATATTTTAACATACCCTGTGTGTGTATCAAGGTCAGGCTGCAAGCTGGCTATGACGTGGTTGGTGGGAGGGATATTTTCTTCCCCACCCTTGTCTCTAAAGAGACAGTGTCTTGTGTTACCCAAGTGGAGTTGCAAATCCTGGCTCAAGTGATCTTGCCTCAGTCTATGAATGGGCCACCACATCTGGCTATCTTTATATTTGATAATGGTGATATCTGGTTGTTTTTGGCTTCCATTTTCACGTGTGTATGGGTGGGTATGTGTGTATATGTATGTTTTCTATACATGTGGGTACACATATGTGTGTGAGTGTGTCCCCCTGTGAGCAAGCATTTGGAGGCCCGGGGTTGATGTTGGGAATCATAATCACTCGTCCACATTACTCATCGAGGCAGAGTCTCTCGGTCAAACCCAGGGCTCTTGCTCTAGGGATCCCCAACTCTGCCTTCTGAGGCCAGAGTCACAGGCATGCTGCCAATCCTGCATTTATGTGGGTTCTGGGTCTGATGATCAAACTCTAACCACTCAGTTGTTAACCAGCCCCTGTAAGGTGATAGCTGGGAAACTATAAACAGCCGGGTCAGTATCTGACGGACTGAAACATTCGTTTGTTTGTTTGTTTGTTCGTTCATTCATTCATTCATGCATTTGAGGCAGGTTCTCATGTAGCATGGGATGGCCCTTGACAGACTGAAACATTTATTTGTTAATTTATTTATTTATTTATTTATTTGAGGCAGGTTCTCATGTAGCACGGGATAGCCCTTGAACCATAATGAAGCTGAAGGTATCTTGAACTCCTGATCCTTCTGCCTCTACTTCCCACACATTGAGGTTATATACATGTGTCACCATGGTGACCTACCTCACTTATGTATCCTTTTACATTTATTTTGTGTGTGTGTGTGTTGGGGGGAATACATGCACCACATCATCAGGCTTAGCAGCAAGCACCTTTACCTGCTGAGCCACCCAGTGGCCCTCACCCTGTCTATTCTTTATAGATTATCTGCAGAGCCCAAGTTCAAATTTGTTCTAAAGAGTCCGACACCTTCATCATCTCTTCCTTCTCTGGATTAAGTGAGTCTAAATCTACCACCTGAACTTCAAAATGCTGGGACAGCACTGTGCACGGTGAAAACCTCACCGTGTAGTAACTGGGAGGGGTTAGAAGCTGGGGGTTTCAGAGTGGGGAGATGGTTCAGCTGGGAAGCATGAGGACCTGACTTCGAATCCCCAGTGCTGGGGACAGGAAGATCCCTGGAACTTGTTGGCCATGTCCAGTAAGCATCTGTCCCACCAGGGCTATACCATGTGGGCAGTACCTCATGTCTCTGCCTTAACCCTTGCCACAATGGACAGGCTTTGCAACTGTCTCCTGTGGGGCACTATCTAAGTCTACAACTGACTTTGCTCCCAGTGTACAGGGATTCACTATTTAGCCCAGGCTGACCCCGAACTCAGCATTTTCAGCTTCAGTCTCCAGAGAGAGAGGATAGTCCTATGTCAAGATGTCTGCTCATCTGTGTTTCTTTACAGTTCTCCAAATCGTTATTCCTTTACCTTATGGCTTATTCAGTTTCAAATTCTTCCTTAAAATTCTGTCCCAGGGCCAGCAAGGTGTCTCAATGGGTAAAGGCACTTGCTGCCAAGTTTGATCCCTGGAACTCACATGGAGGATGAAGAGAACTTCCTGTAGGCTGTCTCTTGACTTCCACACACACACTAGGGCAGTGCATGTGTGCACAAAACAAATAAATACATGTAACTGAAAATTGTTTTTAATAGTTCATCCCATGGGAGCTGGGGAGATGGCCAGTGGGTAAAATGTTTGCCAAGCAAGCCTGAGGACTTGAGTTTGACACCAGAATTCACACAAAAAATCTGGATGTGGTGGCACATGTGTGTAATCCTGGCACTAGGGAGGCTAAGACTGGGGGGTTCCTTGGGGTGCACTGGCCAGCCAAACTAGCCTACTTGGTGAGCTCCAGACCAGTGTCAAAACCTGAGGCAAGGCCGGGGAGATGGATCAGAGGGCAAAATGCAGGATGTGCGAGCATGAAGATCTGAGTTCAGATCCTCAGGTAAAGCCAAACCCAGGAATGTACATTTGTAATCCTGGGTAGCTCACAAGTCAACTAACTTTGTGAATGCCACAGCAAAAGAGGGACCCTACCTCAAACAAGGTGAGGACTGACACCCGAGGCTATCTCCTGATCTACACACACACACACACACACACACACACACACACACACACACACACACTGCACTGTGTTTCCAGTTCCTTTCCTCCCAATACATTCAGTCTTGAATTCACTAACTGCCATCAGTTTTACACTCATTAACATATTTGTGTGCGCATGTGCCACAGTCCACATATGGAGGACAACACGAAACTCTTTCCTCCCTCCAGAGTCCTGGGACTCAAACGCAGGTTACTAGGCTTGGCGACAGCACCTTTATCCAATGAGCCACCTTGCTGCCTCAATCACCATCAGTTCACCAAAAAGACACCTAGAAGCTTAGTTAGCTGCCACTCCCCAGCCACGGGCAACCACAATTCCACTGTGTCTGTGGGAAATGCCCACTCTGGACACTTCAAGTTCACTTATGTATCAGAGCTTTCTTTTCATTGCTGGATTAATATTTCATCATATAGATGGGCTATATGTTATTTATCCCTCAGATTAGCATGGGCATCTGGGTTTATTTCCATTACTGGGCTTTTACGAACTATCCTAGGGATGTCTGTGCACAGATGGACCCTGGCTTGCAACGGTTTGTCTTATGATTTCTCAACTTTATGACTGTACAAAAGCAATATGTATCCTTCCAATAGAAACTATATTACAGGGCCGGTGAGATGGCTTGGTAGATAAAGGTGCCTGCTACACAAACCTGATGACCTTACTTTGATCTACCCGATGGAAGGAGATAACTGACTCCACCCAGTTGTCCTCTGACCTCCACCTCAGTGCCATGGCAGACATGTGCACCCCCCCTCCACTAAATGAATAAAACTTCAGAAAAGAAACTATACTATGCTGCTTGCTAGACTGTATTACAATGTATTTTTTTCTTTGGGTGGCCCTAGAATTCTAGGTCCTCATGACCATAAGGCAGGCACTGTACCACTGGTCTACAACCACAGAAGTGTTTTTACTTCGAGACAGTGTCTCAGCAAGTTGCCTAAGGTGACCACAAACTCACCCTGTAGCCTAGGAAAGTCTTGGATTTATGATCCTCCTGTTTCAGCTTCTCAAGTAGTGGGAATGGTACACCTGTGCCACCAGACCAAGCTTCTTTCCTTCCTTCTTTCCTTCTTTCTTTCTTTCTTTCCTTTCTCTATTTATTTATTTATTTATTTATTTATTAATTATCTCATAGGGCTGGGGAGATGGCTCGGAGGGTAAAGGCACCTGCTGTCAAACCTGGCAACCTGAGTTCAATCCCCAGGACCACCATGGTAGAAGGAGAGAACCGATTTCCCCACATTGTCATCCACTGACCCTCTACACATGCCTACACACTATATACAGAAATGTACACACCCCTCCACACACACATAATACACACAGTTAAAAGCTTTTAAAAATTAGCTCACAAAGTAACAGGTTTTCTTTTTATGACATTTTCACACTTAATTCTGGTAGATCTCCACTCCACCTTCTCCAATGTACCCTTCTACCTCAATATTCCCCTTTCCACTTTCATTATCCTATGTGTTCTATTGCCTCCCCATCTCACAGGTCCCTTTCTGGTGTCCCACCTGGATAATATATATTTAACAATTAGAAGCAAGGATCTACACATTTGGTAAAACATGTGGTATTTGTGAGGAATGGGCCCAGCTTTAAATGCATTTCCAACTTCTGATGGTTTCTCGGGATGAGTTCCCACCAGAAATCCCCAAAGCATTTTTGTGTGGCATATGCACCTGCGTGTGTGTGTACCTGTGTGGAGGGCTCGAGGAGGAGGAGGCTGGGTGTCCTGCTCTTGAGTCAGAGTCTCTCACTGGGGCTGCATTGGGAGCCAGCAAGCCCAGCTCTTATCTCCACTCCACCCACAGCACTGGAGTTAGAGGTGTGTGTACCTAGTTTTTTGTTTGATACAGGGTCTCACTATGTAGCTCTTGGAGGTCTTGGTGTTCACCTTGAAGAACCAGCTGGCCTCGAAGAGACCCCACATCCTGTCCCTGGGGATTAAAGGCGCGCACAAACAGAACTCTCGGCTTCTATTCGTTGTGGTTTTTAAACGCGGTGCATAAACATCTTCACTCAGGTTCTCGTGTTTACACAACAAGCACCCTTACCCACCTAGTCCTTCCTGTAGCCTTGCTCTACATTTTTATAGAGCTCTGTATTCCTTTCTCTGCGTTAGACACTTAATTCTAGGTTTAGCTTCAAGACCGTCAGAATCAGTTTTTCCAAAGCAGCTACAGCATTCTAAATTCCTACTGGAAGTACAGAGGGTCTCAATCCCTCTATCCTCCCATCCACCCTTCTCGCCTCTCTCTTTCGGCTAGAAGGATGGAACCTGCAGCATATACTTGTCAGGCAACCACTGCGGAACAGAGCCACACTCACAAGTCCTGTCTCTCCCAAACTTCAGTTAGCACTTCCTGGACCAGGTAACAAAGGGGCACAGTGACCCATCAATCACCCTACCCACCACTGCAAGCACCCAGTTGACATTTGATCCTAACCACACTGACATAGTGAAAATGTAACCACATACTGTTTCTTAAACATGTTCTGTCAGAACCTTTAGAACTGCGGCCCCCTCCCCCGAGATATGATACAAGTCAGCGTATCTGCTTTTAATACTTTGTTTTTCTAGACTGAGTCTCATGTAGCCCAGGATGGCCTCAAACTCACTGTGGAGCGAAGGAAGCCCTTGAACTCCGGGCCATCTTGCCTCCATGTTTTGAGGCTCGTATGAACCACCACACCCTGGCTTCCACAGTGCTGGGAATAGAACTCCAGCTTTGTGCTCAAAACAAGCACTCACCAAATGAACCACATTCCTGTTGAGCCTAACTACATTTTATACTTAATGGAAGGGATGACTCTATTTACTCACAAAGGCAGAGAAGCCGGCTGAGTTCAGTTTACTCACAACTTGATTTGAATGAGAAAGAGACCGAGGGACAGAGAGACAGCTGCAGCGGCTGACGCACCAAGCTCGCAGGGAGGACATTGTTTTCTTCTATCTAGCTGCTTTCCTCCCCTAAAAATAAATTCCTCCCAGGTCCTCCAGAGCCACCCCTGGAAAGTCTTGCACCTGATGAGAGGGTTTTTCACAAGGTAACCAGCCAGCTCTAGGGCCCTTTCAGCAGGGAAAGTGTTTACTTAACAAGTAACAAAGAAACAAGATGGGCTAGGTTTTAGACAGGATTTGGGGCTTTAAACAATTTAAGGCAGCTGGAGGTGAAAATTGCTGAAAAGTCACAGATGGGGTTGGAAGAAATGGAAACATGACCCAGGATGGGAGAAATGAAGGAGACCGTGATAGGAGATCAGAACTATGTTAAACTCGTGGTAGATAAACACAGGGAGGGAGGCCCAGCTGCTTGCCACAGCCAGGGTGCCTGGGGTGGGTAAGCGGTGCAAGTGGCCAAATTGCTACTGTGTGACAAGAATGCAAATTACACCTAGCTCTGCAAAAAACAGCCGACGGGCCACTTCGATGGAGAAAGTCCCGAGCCACTCACCAGTGAACTTAAATCACAGACCCTCTGAATTTCTCTAACTTGTGACACTGAAACTAGAAACAACCTGGGTGCCCAGTCCTTGAGAAGTAGGGGTTCAAGGCCAGTCTGGAATGGGGTAAGACTCTAGCTGTGCCAGTTTGTGAAAGGTGGAAAGACAACCCACTTCACAAAATTGCCCGCTGACCTCCAGGAAATAATAATAAATAATGGAAATAAGGGGCTGGAGAGGTGGCTTAGTAGTAGAGTTTTCCTAGTATGCAAGGAACTGGGTTCAAGCCTCAACACAATACAAATAAATAAATGATATAAAACAAAACTCTCTACAAGACTAATCATTTTTTTAGACGTCCTGTCCCTTCCCCAGAGAAGGGCTTGGGGACCAACAGGCGTAACAAACAGGGACAAGTCTAACTCCTGATCCAATCCAAACCACCAAGACACCCAACTCTCCTGGACTCACACCACCAACAATCTAGGCTTGGGGGTGAGAGATGGCTCAGCGGACAAAAGTATTTGCAGCACAAGCCTGGTGACCTGAGTTCGAATCCCAGAGCTCACACAGAAGTGGAAAGAGAATCTACTCCGAAGTTGTCCTCTGGCACCCACACTCACACACATCATGTGCACATAACGATCCTCCGAGGTCTGGAAGCAGGTTCATATGCACAGGTTATGCAACACTGAGCATGGACCATATGCCAGACATTCCAATACATCCCTTTCACGTATTACCCCCGCTGAACCCACATCTAGTCCGTATTCTCATTTTAACGAGAAGACTGAAGCTTGGTGATGTTACATGGCCCATGACAGAATTGGGAACAGACCCCAGGTCTGACGTGACACTGAGACGTCCCTCCTTACAGTTCAAAGGCTAATCATTCATCCAGACACCTGCAAAAAAACAAAACAAAAAATCCAACCCCTTCATCTTCAAATCGCCCTTGCTCATCAAGCTGTGTGCACACTCTCAACAAGAAATAAAAAGGCCCTTGAACGCCACAGACCCGGATCCCAACGGCCCCAGAACTGAGCAAAGAAAGACGGAGAGAGACATGCTGCTTCAGTGATAAACTTGGAGGAACTTTCCCCCTCCTGGCCAGCCGTTTCTTCTACCAAGCTACGGGTAATTAAAAAAGAAGATAAGGAGAGGACAGCAACAACAAATCGTTCAATTTGGCTGCGAGCAATCAAAGTTGCAGCGCACCTGCTGAGTTCTCAGCCCGGAAGGAATCTAGAAAGCAAGAAGCAAAACACGCCCGGTTTGCACCCAAACGCTGGCGGGCAAGGGTGTCGAGATTCCCGGAGGGCCTAAAGTGGTGCAAGGAATTGCTGTGGGGGAACACTCCACCCTTGACCCTGGCCCTGGCATCCCCAAGCCAGGAGCAAAGAGCTGCATTTAGTTGAGTGGCTTTCCTCTCTCCTTTCCAGGAAAGGTGGCTGCAGCGTCCAGGGCACTGGGACAGGGTGGCTGGGTATGGTCTGCACCACTGCACCCCACATTCTCCACTTGGAAACCCCTTGTATGAAGAGGTCACCTGCATGGGCGACGCGAACGGCCCTGAGGCCGCTTTGGGAGTATGTTGTCTACCAAACAGTTTCCAAAGGGTCCCCATCCCCGGCTCCTGCGCCGCGGAAATCGCCCCGGCCCCCTCACCTCCGCAGGGTCCCCCACAGGCCGCTCGCTGCCCTGCTGGCTCCTGGGTCGCTCCGGCAGCCTCCGCCCGGCCTCCCAGGAGCCGGAAGCGGTGTGCAGTGCGAGATCAAGCTGCGCGTGCGTAGGCCGTCCCCCAGGGGGCGGGGCCCGGAAGAGGGCCGGGCCCCGTCAAGAGGTTGCTCCTCCAGGCACCTGGGACTTTGGGACTTTGCACTTAGCTGGGTCTATCCTTTTATCAACCTCAGCCCTCAACATGCATGTGTACAGGTACACACGCTCGTACACACCACACGCACAAACAAATAGAAAAACGGAAAAAGAGAACAGAAAGAAAACAGTTACAACAAAAATCCCCAAAGCTAGTAGACAGGGTGTGAAAAGCACAACAGGTTTCTCAGAGTATCGCCTACTGCTAGCTTTTGAGTCTCACAGTCCTGTCCCTTGCTTAGGAGTACCCTTTTCTTCTTTAATAAACTCTCCACACACACACACACACACACACACACACACACACACACACACCCCTAGGAAGCATAAGATGCCTGCAAACAAGCCGCTGAACACTGAAAAGCTAATCAAAGACCCCATTGAGGGTGGGACGGCAGGAAAACAGGTTGGTGGGTCAGGGTGCTGGCCAGCAGCCCGATGACCTGACTGGATACAGGGATCCACATCTTGGAAGGAGAGAACGACCATCAGAGTGGTCCTTTGACCTCTATCACACATGCGCCATTACATACAAGCGCCTTCCAACCCCAACAGAGGAGGGGATGTCAAGGCTGGAGTTAGAAGGGGTAGACCTTGGCTGGCTGAGGATGGAGTTCAGTCAGAAGAATGCTTGCATAGCGTATAGGAAGCTATCCCCTGCACTGCACAAATTGAGCATAGTGACATATATTTATCATTCTAGCACTCAGGAGGTGGGGGCAGGAAGATCAGGAGTTCAAGGTTATATAGAGAATCCCAGGACAGACTTGGCTACACATAAAATTAAAAATTAGTAATAAAAGTAAATAAAAAATAAAGTAGAAAAATTAAACAATGGGATGAAACAATGGCTTTAGCTCTGAGTTAGGCAAGAACTGAATCCTGACTTAGGCAGGAACATTTTTTAATATTAATTTTTATTTCTTGTGTGTGTTTTTCTCAATGTATGTGTGCACCATGTGTATCCCAGATGCCTAAGGAGGCCAGAAGGTGTTTGGTCCCTTGGAATTGGAGTCACGAGTGGTTATGAACCACTGTGTGAGTGCTGGGAACCATCATGGGTCCTCTGCAAGAGCAGCAAGTGCTTTTGAGCACTTAGCCATCTCTCCAGCCCCAAATAACTTCTAGCTAGACCAAGGGGCACATGCATGTAGTCCCAGCAATTTAAATGGCTGAAGCAGGAGAATCATGTGAGACCAGGAGTTTGCAAACAGCCTCCATGATATTGTAAGGTCCTATTTTTAAAAAGCAATGTAAAACAAACAAACAAACAAAAAACCTTTTCTCAAAGAACAACAAAAAACTAAGAGAGGCAGGGCGGTGGTGGCACATGCCTTTAATCCCAGCACTCGGGAGGCAGTTCTCTGTGAGTTCGAGGTCAGCCTGGGCTACAGACTAAGATCCAGGACAGGCTCCAAAGCTACACAGAGAAACCCTGTTTTGAAAAAAGAAAAAAGAAAAAAAAAAAGAAAGAAAAAAAAAGTAAGACAGAGAAATATTTAAATTCTTTGGAGGGCTGGGATGTAGTTGTTAGAGTGTTTGTTGTGCAGGAAGCCTTGAGTTCTACCCTCAGCACTATTTTAAACCATTCGCGGCGGTGGCACACCCGAGATTCCATTTCTGGGTGGGCCAGGAGAAGCAGAAGTTCATCGCCATCCTTGGTTACCCAGTCAGTTTGAGGGCAGCCTGGCTTACCTGAGATGCTGTCTCCAAAATAACAACAAAACCAAAACTCTTGGAGCAGCAAGATGGCTCCTCGAGTTAAGGCGCCTGCTGCCAAGTCTGACAACCTGAGTTTGATCCTCAAGACCCACAAGATACAAGGAAAGAACTGACTCCAGGAAGAAGTCCTCCACCTTTCACATGTGGGCGTTGGCAAGTGTGCCCACCCCCAACAAAACAAACAAATGTGGAATCTTTCTTTCAGCCTCAGTCTCTTCATCTGTGAAAGAGATGTAAAGGTAGATGAGGGTGCCCTTCAAGGAGTTAGGTGTTTGGGACAGTGGAAGTGCTCAGCAAGGCTGCCCCTTGCTGTTACCTGCACAAAATCTTCGGGATCACAACCTTCCGTTCAAGGAATTGGAGGCTGCGGGGACTGTTGTTTGCCAAGGACATATTTGTTGGGGTTTATTGATCAGCCAGCTCTGGTAGGCCACCCCATCAGTCCGCTTTGCTCACTGCTGGGCCATCTGGCTCAGGGGTGAGCCAATGTGTTTCTCTAAAAAGCCCTCCAGAAAAATAGTCTGGCTTTGCAGAACTTGCTGTAAATGACTCACTTCTACCATTGTCACCTAAATGCAGCAGCAGGCAATACGTACAGAAAGGGGGGGTAAAGATAGAGCTCAGTCGGTAGAGTGCTTGTCTAACATGCATGAAGCCCTGGGTTCCACACCCAGCGCCACATAAACTGATTGTGATGATACATGACAGTAATCCCAGAATAACTGGAACTTGAGAGCAGTCTGGGCTATGTGAGACCCTTTCTGAAAGGAAGGAAGAAAGAGAAAGAGAGAGAGAGACAGAGAGAGAGAGACAGAGAGAGAGAGAGAGGAAAGGAAGGAAGGAAGGAAGGAAGGAAGGAAGGAAGGAAGGAAGGAAGGAAGGAAGGAAGGAAGGAAGAGGGAAGGAGGGGCAGGGAGAGAGAAAGGGAGATGGGGAGGTCATGGGGTTGGGGAGAAGAGGAAGAGAGGAGAGAAGAAAAAGAAAGAAAGAAAGAAACCATGACGTCACACCTACTCAAATAGGAAGACAGCAAGTTCAAGGTCTTCCTGGGCTGCTGAGAGAGTTCAAAGGTAGTCTGGATAACTAAGAGATTCTGTTTCAAAAAGTAAAAAGCAGGCTGGAGGTGTATCTCAGTGGTAGGGTACCTGCCTAGAATCCCCCAGTGAGGAGCTGGGGGGCATAGTTCAGTGGTGGAACACTGGCTAATGTGTTGTGTCTCCTGGGTTCAGTCGCCATTACAATAAACAGTAGTGGCCCCAGGCAGACCATCCACAGTCCTGTAACTAGCAGAACGACACTGAGAAGAAGGAGGGGGCAGATGATGAAGAAAAGCCTGATGCTCAGTGTCTGGGAAACTCTAGGTCTGTTGTTCTTCCTTCAAAGTCTATGCACACCTGGGGCCTCCTAGTAGTCTCAGGTAACTCATTCTCACCTGGGGCTACTCTGCCCAGCACCAACTCCAGACATTTGACAATGTTTGGAGACATTTTCTCATAACATTAGGCAGGTGCTGTCAGTGCCTAGTCGGGCGGGATCGTTGTTCTAAGAGAATTACTTGGCCCTTTCAAAGGCCAAGAGTGCTGATGTCATGCACTTGAACCTTGAACTTGCCTGAGTCTTGATTTTAAATACTCTATAGTTTGAATTCTTGCTACAAACTGCATGCACACACACACACACACACACACACACACACACACACACACACCATAGACTCTCATGTATTTAGGTTGCCCTTGAATTCACGATCTAGCCTACTTCAGTGTTGAGCTTCTGATCCTCCTGCCTCCACCTCTGGAGTTTTGGGATCACAGACATGCACCTCCCACGCTGAAGGTGGAGTCCAGGGTTTTGTACATGCTAGGAATGCTCTACCAGCGGACCCACATCTCCAAAATCACACACATGTTTTCTAAGAGGCAACTACCATACTACCTACTCTTCATTTCTCTTCGAAATTTGGCTTGATTTCAAAAGGACAATGTTCTAAATCCCAGTGACAATCAGAGTCCTCTCTCCCAGGGGATTCCCAGAACCTAGGACTCACGCCAGCCCAGCCCAGCCCAGCCCAGCCCAGCAGTTTTGGGCAGCCCCCAGAGGGAGGAAACTCCATGCTATGGGTTGAACTGTCTCCTCTCAATTCCTATTATAGCCCCATCCCTTCCCTTATTGCAGAATAAGACCATGGCTCAGCAAAGGATCTCTCCACCAAGCCTGACGACCTGAGTTCTATCCCTGGAACCCACATGTGAGAGGCGAGAACTGACCTCTGTACTCACACACATATCCACACAGAAAATAAAAGTAAATAAAGTGCAAGCTTTTGCACATGTGTTTATCCTGACTCACAATGAGCTTCATAGTGGACAAGGTTGAGTCCCGACTCCGACATGATGATGGGGCCTTAGAGGAAGGGAGCTTGGAGGCTGGCATGATGATACGGTCAGTAAAAACACTTTCCTTGCAAGCACTAGGCCCTGAGTTTGATCCTCCAGAACCCACATGAAATGGTGAATGAATAAATGAATGAACGAGCCGAGCTTGAGGGGCAGAGATAGGAGGGTCCCTGGGGGCTTGCAGGCAGCAGCTGAATCAGCAAACTCCAGGTTCTGTGAAGACCTTGTCTCAAAAAACGAAGTGGAGCGTGATAGAGGGAAATAGCTAGAATTAATCTCCAGCCTCTGCATGCATGAGCACGCATGGGCGTACATGTCCATGGATGTGCCTGTGTACACATCACACATGAAACAAGATGGGAGGGCACATGAGGAAGACCTGCCAAGGTTGTCCTTTGGTGTGCATACATGAACACCTATAGGCAGGTGCACATGTGAACAAACACACATACAACAGAAAGAAAAAGAAAGAACATTTGGGACCCCAAGGAGAACATTGCAGGATGATGCCGTCACAAGCTGCAGAGCTAGCAGAAGCTGGGAGGAACCTGACATCCTGTAGATACCTTGACCTTGGCCAGCCAGGCCCTAGAACTACAACAAAATAATTCTGCGATTTTAGCCAGTAAGTACCAGGTATTCTGTCACCACATCAGATTAATACCCTGCCTGAGTCTAGGTCCTGCGGATCTCCCTCCCCCCTCAAGGCAGGGTTTCTCTGTGTAACAGCCCTGGCTGTCCTGGAACTCATTTTGTAGACCAGGCTGGCCTCGAACTCACAGAGATTCACCTGCCTCTGCCTCCCAAGTGCTGGGATTAAAGGCGTGCACCACCACCGCCAGGTGCTGCTGGATTTTTTTACAAGGCCAAAGCTGAGTTAGGGAGCTTAGTCACCGTCCTCAGAGACGGACTGGTCCCTCTGCTTCTCTCCAGGTTGCTGCTGATACTTGCTCGCACGGGTGAAATAGCGTCAGAATGTACCAGAGAATGGAGGGACATGAGGAAGAGAGGGGTCTGACGCCCCCCTTGGGTGGATGGATGGGGCTGGACTCACCTGAGCTCAGTAAAGGTTTGCCACACAGAGGACAGTTAGAGTGGCCCAGGAAGGTTCCTCGCACCAGCTGGTGCCCATTGACACACTCCCGCCTCCCTGGAGCATCCTGAATCTTATCCTTTAGATGCGCGGGACTCTTCCCCTGCACGAGACAATGGTGGGTCTCAGGATGTCTTCTGCATGGTCTGGTGTAAGCCCCTTGAAGCACACCAGTGGCCAGGCCCCTCCCCTGGGGACCCCCAACCACCAGGTTCCACCCACAGAACAGTCTAACTGCTCTAATGGCTGGACCCAGCCGCTGCCCTACACAGTCAAAAAGCCCAAGGTCTGGGCTTGAACTCACACCAATCTGTACCCTGGAAATCTCCACCCCGCCTGCCCCCCATCTGCCCCCCCTCCCTCCTGCACACAGGAAATCCTATATAAACCTTGTGTTCTGCTCAGTTCCCTGCTGCTTCTCACCTGAGCAGAGGCAGCCACCCTCCTGGGTCTTTCCCTCCCCAAGCATCTCTTGTGTGAGGTTTGTTGGGTGTGACTTTGTGGTATTCCCCGGCTCCCGACTGCCAAGATACCTTTCCCCTCAGAGCTGGAGAACTTACATCTGGTCCTTTTGTGCCCTCCACCTCCCCATATCCAGTCCTGGCTTGAATCCCAGGGTTCCTGAGTCAATGGTACTTTATGGAGCTGGGGAAGGACGCGTGAGCCCCCCAGCTCCAGCTCAGCCCCCTCACCTTCTCCTTCTGCCTGGTGACCCTGCTTCGGAGGGAGCTCAGGCTGCGCCTCACTCTGGTGCTCTTGTCTGTCTTCTCGCTCTTGCCCCCACCGTCCTCACTCCTAGAGGGTGGGAAGGAGGTGACGAAGGGCTCCAGGCCACTCTCAGGCCACTCTGGGAGGTGCTCCTGGAATCCATCCCCCCCTGATGTGACCCTGTCTGTGGTTCCCAGTTCCCCATCTTCCTTTCCCTTTCCTCCTGTTCCTCCCCCCCCTTCCCCTCCTCTCGCTCTGCAGCCCAGGCGGTCCTTGAACCCGTGATTATCCTGTCTCAACCTTTGCTCTCTAGGTGAAGTCAGCTCTCAGGGGACTTGGCATAAAGGCCCTGCTATAGCCACCAATGGCCGCTTGTGCTTACTCAGACAAGAACTCGAACCAGGTGAGGCTGGAGTGGGCTCCTCCAGGGCTGACGGGCACATGAGTTCGCTGACGGGCCCTGTAGGAGCAGAGTGGGACAGACATCTAAGTTCTCAGGCAACTGAGTCCTTATCTTTCATTTCTGCATCCCCAGGGCTTCAGAATACAGGCGCATCTCAGGGGCCCTGTCGGAGGGCCCACCAGTGACTGTGGGCTCGCACACGGACATGACAGCAGGCTGTCCAGCAGAGGGCGGTGGTACTGTGTCTTGGACGAACCACATGAGCATGTCAGGGAAGTTTTCTAACAGATCTCAGGAAACAGACACCTTTTCTTGTTTGCGTCATTCTCTTCTAGGTTTCCTTTCCTCATCTCTCCGTCCTCCTCTTCAGCACCCTCCCCTTCCTCCTCCTTTCCCTTTTCTTCCTTCTCCCCTCCCCCTCTTCCCTCCTTCCTTCTCCTCCTCTTCAGCAATCTCACCACGTAGCCCAAGTTAGCCTTAAAGTCACAATTTTTCTGCCTCACAGTCTCCCCAAAACCAGGATGAAGGCACGGATCATCACACCCACCCTTTCTCCTTCCTACCGGATCCCCGTAACTGTCTGCTGCCCCGTCTACGCCCATACTTGTCCCTCATACTGCCTCCCCCAGTATTCATGCACACACACACCCCCTCGCCTCACGCTTGTCTCCTCCGGCCCCTAGCCCTCACACCTCCCTTCCACTTACCCGTGGTACTGTCGCAGTTCCTGAAGCACTTGTTGCACTATCAACCTAGGGAAGGGGTGGGTTACAAACATCTGCACCATGACCAGACCCTAGGCCCCCGTGCACACTCTAACTGGGCGCCGTCTTCCTCCTGGGCAAAGGTTGTTTGAGAAAGATGCCCCATTATGTGAGACTAAGCCAGATTAGGCTAGCATGGTCACTTTTCAAAAAAAAAAAATGAAACAAGGTCTCCTATATGTCAGGCTGACCTCCAAGCTGAGGATGGTCTTGAACTCTTCCAGTTCTCCCGCCTCCACCCACGGAGTGCTGGGGTGACAGGTAGACACCACCACATGCCTGGTTTATGTAGTACTAGGGATGGAGTCCAGTGCATGCTAGGTGAGCACTCTATCAAATGAGCTGCATCCCCAGCAGGGATGCTTACAAGCAGCAGTTATATCCTCCGCCCCCAGCCTCTACCCACCTCCCCCCAGCGGTCCTCTGGGGTACTCTGTCTGTTGTGGGACAGACACTCACACATGGTCTGGCTCCACATGGTCCTTTTCCAGGTTCTCTAGCACAGGCGGTTCAAGGCCTAGAATCAGTCCCCAGCACAGGGGACGCAGGGATGAGCAAGGGTCCGGCTCTACACCTGCCCACCCCAGCCCCGGAAGGATACACTAGCAATCTCTCAGGGAGGAGAGACGGGAAGAAGCCATGGCCCATCTTAACGGTCTATGCAGACTTAACAGATTCTCCCAGGCTCGCTCAGGAGCTACACCCACTGTTCCTTCTTTCAGAGTAAAGCCAGGGAGGCTCAGACCCACTCAAAATAGCAGCGTGGACTTGTACGACAGTTTGAGCGACAACAAAGGAATGTGGTCTTTGGTCAGGGCTTCAGAGTCCAAGAGGGAAATAAAGAGAGAGCCAGAGCAGGGAGGGAGGGAGAGAGAGAGCAAAAGGGAGGATGTAGAGAAGAGAGAGAGGCAGAGAGGAACAGTGGGAAGAGGAGGGAAGAAAAGAAGGGAGCGGAGGAGGGAGGCACAGAGAGGGGGCGGGTGGAAGATGGCTCAGTGGGTAGAGGTGCTCCCCGGACCCACACCGCGTGAGGAAAGAACCAAGCCCTGTCCTCTGACCTCCACATGTGTGCTGTGGCATGCGGACATCCTTCCCAACATATCACACACACATTATTAATACTAACAAAAATGAAAAAGGAGTGAAGGAGAGAGGGGGCACAGAGACGAGAGGAGGAAGAGGAGGAGGAGGAGGAAGAACTAGAGGCACCCCAGAGAAAGGCAGATGGCAGACACTGGAGGGGACGCCCTCTTTCTGGACCCGTAGCACGGCCAACTTCCTGCCCTAGTGACCCTGCGCTCCCTCCGCAGCTCCTGTCCTCCCTGAGATCCAGTTGGGGCTCTACCCATGGAGCTCTACCCTGCCTCAGTCATTGAGATGTCCGAAAGACATTCGCGGGCCTGGCTACCTTGCACAGGTGGAGAGGACACGTCTGAGCCAGAAGCCAGTTCCAGACAGCTGACCTCCTCACAGGACACAGGCACTGACTTGGATCTTAGCCTTTTCTCAGGGCAGCTACATTCCTGTTGGGGGAACAGGATTAATTGCCCTGCCCCAGGCCAAGGGCACCCGGGCACCACGCCTCCTTCCCAGCTCATGCTTCCAGCCACATCAGGAGGGCCTCCCTCTACTCGTTCAGACTGTAAAGCCTTTCCCAGAACTTTTAGCAATATTTGAGGCTGTGGTACTCAAATCCATATGAATGGGAAGGCCCCCCAACCATGGCTCATGTTTAGGGACTAAGATGTCCCAGCCACAGACCGTAGTCCCAAGCATGCATTCCCCAGGCGTCAGCCGCCATCTCAGTTCTCTGTTCTCCCTGTCTGCAGCCCCCAACCACGTTTCTCTCATTGCAGGCTGCACCCTAGGAAAGGGGCCTCTACGCCTGGCTCAGGCTTCAGGATAAAGGGACAGGTTCCTTTTCCCCTAGCCCACTGGTAACATCTATGGCTAACATTATCCTGTCTGTCTATCTGTCTGTCTGTCTGTCTGTCTGTCTGTCTCTCTCTCTCTCTCTCTCTCTCTCTCTCTCTGTGTGTGTGTGTGTGTGTGTGTGTGTGTGTGTGTGTGTGTGTGTGTGGTGTGCTTGCATGTAAAAGCCCAGAGGACATCTGTGGAAATCATTCCTCAAAGCATAATCTACCAGCTTTGTTTTAATGAAGATAGGCTATGCTAGTCGGCTGGTAAGTCTCTGGGATCCTCCACGTCTCCTCCTCCACAGGATTGGGATTGCAAGCATGCTCCACCACACCTAGGTTTTTATACTTGGGCCCTGGGGATCCAACTCAGAGCCTTGCGCTTGTAAAGCAGACCCTTTTTTGACGGTGCTGTCTTTTCAGTCCCATGATTCTCCTTTGAAGGGAACATGTCCATCTTATAGAAGACCCTTTGACCCTGGGGTGGCTCCAGATGTGGCTATGGTTCATCCTGTCTGAAACTCAGGTTGGAGTTAAATCCCCATTGTGGGTTATTAAAATGGTGGAAATTGGGGCTGGAGAGATGGCTCAGTGGTTAAGAGTACATGGCAGCTCATAGCTGTTTGTAACTCCAGTTCCAGGGTATCTGACACCCTCATGCAGGCAAAACACCAATGCACATAAAAAAAAAAAGGTGGAAATCTGACCATCTGCATCTAGACACAGGCCCTTGGGGAGGAGACCAGGGTTGCTTTAATGATGTTCAGGCTGGAGCAACCCTGAGTGCACTCGTTTTTTGTAACAGGGTCTCACTCTGTAGATCAGGCTGGCCTTAAATTCACAGAGATCTGCCTGCCTCTGCCTCCCGAGCTCTGGGGTTAAAGGTGTGCACCACCACTGCCCATTCCACCTTTAAAGAATGTGTACATACGTAAACTGGGCAGTGGTGGCCAGCCTGATCTACAGAGCAAGTACCAGGACAGCCAGAGCTACACAGAGAAACCCTGTCTCGAAAAATAAAAATCAACCGAAAAAGTGTGCATGCGTGTACAGTGTATGTACGTGTTTGTGTGACTGTGTGCACACGTGTGTGGAGGCCAGAGGTCAACACTGAGTGTTTTCCTCACTGTCCACCTTATATTTACTTTTTTTTTTTTTGTTTTTTGGAGACAGGGTTTCTCTGTGTAGGTTTGGTGCCTGTCCTGGATCTCACTCTGTAGACCAGGCTGGCCTTGAACTCACAGAGATCTGCCTGCCTCTGCCCCCAAGTGCTGGGATTAAAGGCACACTCCATCATACCCATACCCAGCTTTCTTAGCAGAAGCTCTTGAGAAAGTCTGTCTCAAAAGAAGATGGACAGCACTGAGGAATGACATTGAGGTTATCCTCTGGTTTCCACACCCTCTTCCCAACCTACATGTTCCCACTTGAACATGTGTGCAGGCGTGCATGTGCTCAAGTACACACGTATACACACACACACACACACACACACACACACACACACACACACACACATGAGATGATAGACCTTGAAGGAATTATACATGGACACTCCCTGTCCATTGCCTTGCAATGTACTGAATCCCTAAGGACCACCCAATGAGAAAATCATCACCAAACACAACCCTTGACCTTGACTTCTAGACTCTTTCTTTATAATATGTGTAGTCTGTGGTATTGTGTTACACACACACACACACACACACACAAACACACACACACTTGCAAATAATATCTCAGGACCCAGAGATGTCACAGTCATGGGCTAAATTAGGGAGATCCCTCTTTCCTGCCCTCACCATAATCAGTGGCTCCTGATACCTATGGGGGAGGTGCTCCCTCCCACCCTTCACACTGGCATCGCAGCCCAGAGGGTGCCCACTGGTGGGGTTGGTGCAGGTCCTGCCCACCTTGCTTGAGGGTTCTGCTGGGGTCTCACTGTCAGGTAAGCATACTTGGGTCCAAGTCTTCTGCCCCTCTCCAGACAGATTCAGAGCAAGGCTAGCCAGAGTCCGGGGGAGACTGGCTCCTTCCTCCACTGTGGAGGCGTCAAGGCTGAGCCTGGGGGAAGAGCAGATATGGAAGTGTTAGAGGCTGGCATCCCTCTGGCCATGGCCTTAGGCACCCAGGGGCAGGAGGGAATTCTCAGGGATGTTCCCCCCCTCCCATCAGGGAGAGGGGTGGGGCACACAGAGGGCTTCACACCTCCCAATACCAGAGGAGTCTGCATCTTCAGGGAGATTCCCCCGCCCCTTTCTCTTTTTCTATGAAAGTTTCCTTCCTCCCTCTCTCACTTCTTCCCTCTTCCCAGCTTCCTTCCTTTCTTTCCCCCCTTTCAATGTTGTGGGTGGAGCCCAGGTCCTCACGCGCCAGGCAAGCACTTAAGCGGCACCTGAGCCCCCCTGGGAGGAGTTGAGGCACACCAGTGCAGGGTGGTGCTGACCAAAGCCCCTCTACTTTTGACGCTGCTACTGTGGGTGCCGGGAGATGAGCACCCATCCGTGGTTAGATCTCACGTGAGTCTGCAGCATGCAGGTGGGGGGCAAACTTTGTGTAGACATATTCTACCACTTGCAGACCATCAGGGTGTGAAGCAAGTGGAGTCTACGTGAACACCCATGTGTGTTTGTCTGTGCAGGAATCCACACACACAGATGTGAACATGAGAACACGTCTTTGGGCTGCACAAGCGCATCGATGACCCTATGTTGCGTGTTTCTAAGCGCAGGAACCTGCACATAGAGGCTCACACATGCTTCTTCCCAATCGAAACTTCCCCTTTGGAGGGAAGGGGAACCCTCAGAAACTCACAAGGGGGCTCAAGAACCTGACAAGTTGTATGAGGAGGAGGAGTTCACACACTCGCTGGGGGAGAAGAGACTCTTTGGTGGAGCTGCCCGTGAGCTGTGCAGGGCTCCCAGCAGCTTTGGTGAGTCAGCCGGCATTCATGATGTAGCCGCTTTTGAGTCATCTACACTCATGTAAGTAATCCCTCACCCAGACTCCTGTAAGTAACTCCAGTGAAGTCGGTTCTCTGAGCTGGACCTGGACGGGGTCATTTCTCTGGCCTGTCACCAGTGCTCTATCTGGGGTGAAGAGATGTCTGTCTACATCTCCTCAGCAAAAGCCACACAGCTGGGTACCAGGCCGGACAGCAATATGTCCTGAGAACTGGCTGTGGCCTCCAGGAAGGTAGGCAGTGGTGGGGGGGGATGGGGCTGACCTTCGACAGCTCTCTGAGCAACTCCGAGGCCTCTCCCAGCTGCGTCTCTGAGGCAGGACTGGATCTCCTGCATAGCTTGAGCAGAGGGGCTCTCTTCTGGCTTCTTCTCTGGGGGTCTCGGGATCCATAGCCACTTCGGACTGATGGTGGTCAGAAGGGGCCCCTAAGCCCAGATCCCGGAGGTACTCGCTGCCCTGAAGGGCTCCCATATCCAGGCTGAGGTCTTCTGTGCTCTCGCTGAGGTGCCTTGGAAAACCATCTTCCTGTAGGTTGGGAAAAGAGGCTGTTGGTCAAGAGGTAACAGAGGTGAGGTCTCCTGGACTCAAGTCCCCACTCCTCAGCACACAGATGGGCTTATCTTCCTCTTGTCCAATGGGAAATCATCTCTCCAGTGGTATGCTGTGGTGGTTTGAATTTTGGGTTTTAGCCTTGCTTTGGCACAGTATTTCCTCACTGTGCTCCCTTCCTTCCTTTTGGAATGGTAATGTCTATTCTGTGCCATTGCATGTTGGAAGTTGTGATCTGCTTTTTGGTGTTGATTTTACAGATGGTTTTGATTTTACAGGGGGTTATAGTTAAGAGATTGACTTGAGTCTCAGAAGAGACTTGGAACTTTAGACTTTTAAACAGTGTTGAGACTGTGATAGACTATGGGGACTTTTGAAGTTAGACCAAATACATTTTGAATTATGACTATCAACCTATGGGGAGTGGATCATGGTTGTTTGAACAAGAATGGCCCCCATAGGCTCATATGCTCAGTCACCAGGGAGTGGCACTGGTTGAAAGGATTCAGAGGATGAGGAGGTGTGGCCTTGCTGGAGGAAGTGTGTCACGGGGTGGGCTTTGAGGTTTCAAAAGAGCCCAGATTCTCCCTCTGCCTATAACGCTTGCTGGCATGCTTGCCGCCATGATGAAAATGCACTAAGCCTCTGAAACTGTAAACAAGCCTCCAGTTAAGTGTGTCTTTTATGAGTCGCTGTGGTCACGGTATCTCTTCACAGCAATAGGACAGTGGCTAAGACATATGCCTAGCCTGGGATTCAAGGTTTCATTTTTCCAAAAGGCTTCCACACTGGATCTCCTTGCTTCTTAGCCAGGACCACGGTATTCACAGGCCACATTTCACTCCTGTGTGTGTTTATGTGTGTTCCTGCCTGTGGAGGTATAGTGTACACATGTATGTGCATGTAAAGGTCAGAGGGTCAACCCTGGGTACCCTTCCTCCAGTCTTAGTTTCATTTCCTGTTGTTGTAATAAAATTCCCTGTCTAAATCGACTTCAGGGAGAAAGAGTTTATTGGTTCGTAGTTCTAGGTTGTAGGGAATGGTGTCAGTCAGTTGAGCAAATCACCAAAAGCCCCTCAGACATGCCTAGGCTAGCCCAGTGTAGACAATCCTTTAGGAAGACTCTGTTCGCACATGCTTCTACACTGTGTCAATTAGACAATCAAAAAAACCCATCCACTTTGGTTTTTGAGACAAGGTCTGTCAGAGGCCTGAAACGTACCCATTTGCCCACACTGGTTGGCCAGTGAGATTTGTCTGTCTCCTCTGGGATTATAGCTTGTGCTACTCCTCCAGGCTGTTCTGGTTTTGTTTGTTGCTTGGCTGGTTTTTGTTTTGTTGGCCCTGGCTGTCCTGGAACTCACTCTGTAGACCAGGCTGGTCTCAGACTCACAGAGATCTGTCTGCCTCTGCCTCCCGAGTGCTAGAACTAAAGGTGTGCGCCACCGCCGCCCGGCCAGGCTGTTCTGTTATATGTGGGTTCCTGGTATTGAAGTCAGGTCCACACTTTCGGACAGCAAGCACTTTACAGTGAGTCCTCTCTCTGGCCCAGACGACGTTTTGTTTATTTGTCTTTTGGCTCTTGTGGGGAGTTGCCAAGGACAGGCTCATACAGATCTCTGTTGACGATCTGCTTTCAATGTTTTTCGTTTGCTTTGTTTCTTAGGTAGGGCTTTGCTGGACTCCTCTGGTTAATGAGAAACTCATGAGCCTCAAACTTGTGAACCTCCTGCGGTAGTGGCACTTGTGCTGGGTTGACAGCAATGCAGTACCCCAACTGGCTCTACTTTCAATTATTTTATCATTATTTTTTTACATTCATTTATTTGTTTGCTTGTTTGTTTGTGTGCTTCTACACCAGAGGACAGTTTGTAGGAGTCTACTTTCTCCTTCTACCACTAGAGTCCTGGGAATGGAACTCAGGTCCCCAGGGGTTGGCGGCAAGCTTCCCTAGCTGCTGAGCCATCTTGCTGGCCCTACTTTCAGCTCTTTTACACATATATCCAGAAGCAATATTACTACCTCTTAAAGTAGCTCTCTGGTTAAGCTTTATGGAGGTGAGGGAGTGGGGATTGAATCAAGGGACTAGGCAAGCACTCTATCACTGAGCTACATGCCTAGCCCTGTGCATGCTTGTGTGTGTGTGTGTGTGTGTGTGAGTGTGCACATGCATGCACTTGTTTGGGTGTCTTTGTCTATCACTCTCCACCTTATGTTTCGGTGACACAGAGTCTGTCACAGAACTAACTAGAGCTCATGGTTAGGGCTAGGCTGGTTGGGCAGTGAACCCTGTGATCGCTCTGTTTCTATCCACATCCCAAGTGCTGGAGTTTTAGAAATACACCATCGTGCCTGGCTTTTTATGCGGGTGCCGGGGACCTGAACTCATGTTTGTACAGCCAGTGCTTTAAGAACAGCCTTCTCCCCAGCCCACTCCTCCTGCCTTTAAATCCCACCCGACTTTCTGTCAGTCTCTTTCTAAATGACCACAGCGTAGCCGACCTGAACCAGAGCGACCTTGCCCTTGCTTTCCTGAGACTTTGGCTGCAGTCTCCTTTCAGATCTCACCCACCCCCTCGATCGCTCTATTCCTGTTCCTGAAGCCTGGACAACCTCGTGTGGACTCCTGTCTCTTTCCCCGTTGCTTCCCCACAAGGTTTCCTTGTGTCTCTGCTTTTCATCTTCCCATAAATATAAACACGTCAGGATGGGCTCTGGGCTGGTGCTGGGCTCCCGCCTTTTCCAGCATCTGTCCTCTCTCACCCCAGGCAGAGGTGGGAGCCAGGCCAGAGCTTGGGAGGAGGGTTCTGGGAATCTAAAGCACAGCCTGTCCCAGCTTCTAGCCAGCAGGCACACTAGAAGAAGGGAAAGCCCTACCCCTCCTTTGCCTGGAAGCTGGAACACTTTTTCAGACTCGTTTCCCTGGGCAAGAAAAGATGGGGGCCTTTCCAGAGACCTAATTAAACACTGGGTTCCAGGCCTGACACCTTGCAAGAGGATCTAGGAAATCTCTGCTCCTGATCTCCAGACCCAGGGAGCCTTGGGTGACGCTCCCCTCACCTTGTCCCCCACAACACACTAAATTTCTGCTCAGTCCAAAGTAGAGGCAAGACATCCCAAGCTTCCCTTGGCTGCCACATGCAGGCTCACATTGTCCACAGACACTTGGTTTTTGCAGTGCTGTGGGTGGGATCCAAGACCTTGAGCATGCTAGGCAAGTCCTCGATGATGGAGCCACACCCCCAGCCCCTCACCGGGAACTCTAGGCAGCACTTACTGCTCAAACCACAGTCTACTCCTCACTAGGGAACTGGTAGGCAGTCCCTCTACCTCTGAGCCACACTTGGGTGCTTTTTAAAAGAAAGGTCTTACCATGTGGCACAGACTAGCTTGAAACTTGAGATTCTCCTGTCTCTGTTTCCCAAATCATAGATAGGTTTTTTGTTTTTTTTTTTAAAAAAAATGTAAATAGTTACTTATTCCATTAGCTTTTAGAAAGAGGTAGCTCACTCAAACAAATTCAACCATACAGTGTCTCTGCTCCTGTTTTGCCATGCAACAAAGTGTTTGAGTTTCAACAAACAGCAATCAATAATGAAGATTCTTAATCTGCAAACCCAAGTCTGAAGGCTCCAAAAGAAGTTGAGTTCTGACATGCTAAAGCAAGTGGAAAATTCCACATGTGACAGGTCACAATCAAAATGCAGTGATGGGCACCAGAGAAATGGTTCAGCAGGTTAAAGCATTTGCTGCCTAGCCTGACAACCTGAGTTAGGTCCCTGAGAACCACAAGTGCTGTGGTATTGAAACAAAATAAATAAAAAATATCATTAAAAAATGAAGATCGAAATAAAACAGAGGCTAGAGAGGTGGCTTAGCAGTTAAAAGCAAGCATTGCTGTTGCAGAGGACCTGAGTTCTGTGCCCACCACCTATATGCTGCTGGAACACAACTGCACATAATGCACACAGTAGCCTGGGACTCCAGCTCCAGGTTATCCACTGCCCTCTGTTGGCCTCTGTGGTTACTGTACTCATGTGCACAAACCTCCACACATAAAGGGTTAATTTAAAAATACCCCCCCCACACACACACAAATGCAGAGATGCAAAGCAGCATATGAAATACATTCAGGCCATGTGTATTAAATAAACATGAGATATCAGTGAATCCAAGGTTTAGATGGGGATCCATCCCCAAATTATTTCATTAGGTATACACAAATATGCCCAACCTGGAAAAGTCAATAATCAGGTTTGGGGAGACAGCCCCAGTGATAAAGTGTGCTCTCAGTAATCATGAAAACCTGAGTTTGATTCACAACACCCACATAAAAATAAAAAATTCTGTAACCTCATCAACTGGGAAGGGCAGGGACAAGGATCTCTAGATAGCCATCAAGCCTCCCAAATCCACAAGCTTCAGGATCCTGACACATCCTGTCTCCAAAAATAAGATGGAGAACAATTGAGGAATAGACTCAACGTTGACCTCTGGTGTGGTGGTTTGAATAGGAATGGCTCCCATAGACTCATATGTTTAAACGCTGGGCCTACAGAGAGTGGCATTGTTAGGAGGTGTGGCCTTGCTGGACAAGGTGTGGCCTTGTTGCAGGAAGTGTGCCACTTGGGGGTGGGCTTTGAGGTCTCGTATATGCTCAAGCTGTGCCCAGTGTGGGACAGTTTATTTCTGCTGCCTTGAGAATTAAGATGGAGGACTCTCAGCTCCTTCTCCAGCACTATGTCTGCCTGCACACCACCATGTCCCACCATGATGATAATGGACTGAACCGCTGAAACTGTAAGCTACCCCAATTAAATGTTTTCCTTTACAAGAGTTGCCATGGTTATGGTGTCTCTTCACAGCAATCGAACTAAGACAGAAGTTAGTACCAGGAGCTGTAGTGGCTGCTTTTGTGTATCAATTTGACCCAAGCTAGAGTCATCAGGGAGAAAGGAGCCTCAGTTGAGGAAATGGCCTCCATGAGACCAGCTTTAAGGTATTTTCTTAATTAGTGATCAATGGGGAAGGGTCCACCCCATTGTGGGTAGTGATACCCCTGGGCTGGTGGTCTTGGGTTTTATAAGAAAACAGGCTTAGTAAGCCATGTGGAGCAAGCCAGTAAGCAGCATCCTTCCATGGCCTCTGCATCAGCTCTTTGCTCCAGGATTTTGCCCTGTTTGAGTTCCTGTCCTAGCTTCCTTCAGTGATGAACTATGATGTGGAAGTGCAAGCTAAATAAACCCTTTCCTTCCCAAACTTGCTTTTTGGTCACGGTGTTTTGTTGTAGCAATTGAAACCCTATCTAAGACAAATTGGTACCAGCATAGTAGGGTATTGCTGTGATAGACCTGACTATGTTTTTGGGAGGATTGTGGAAGGACTTTGGAACTCTGGGCTAGAAAAGCCATTGAGTGTTAAGAGCTCTGTGGGAGCTTGGAAGATAATAATGTTGAGAGCCATGCAGAGGATGGAGGCCTGGCTTGTGAAGTTTCAGAGGGAAGTTTAAAGACTATGGGGGCCATTTGTTATTTTGAATTAAGATTCTGTAGTTCTGGTTAGCTGGGGCTGAGGAATCAGCTGTGATTAACAAGATACCACAACTACTAAAGCAAAACTTTACTTTGCTGGGATACTTGATACTGGTTGGCTGGAGCTAAGAAATTAGTGGTGATTAAGAAGAGACCAGCATCACTGAGGTGACATCTTCTGGGAAGTGTTTCCTGAGAGCACAGAGAAGCTGTGTGTGTGCCAGAGGTGACCAAAGTTGTACTTTGTGCTGGCAGCTGGATTTGGTAATGTGTAGGAGTCACCCAGGTGGTACTGGTTTTGAAGGCTGAAGGGATGACAGAGAGCAGCTGAGGCTTGGCACTGTGAGAGGCCAGGAGAGGCCATTGGTGAAGATGCAGCCTCAGTGACAGTTGAGGGCCCCGGACTGCAGGGGTCATGCAAAGAAGTTGAGGTTTGGCACCATGAAGAGAGCCTATGAGAGGCTATTGGTGAAGGCGCAGCCCAGTTGCAGCAGAGACCCCAGTGCTTTGGAGACGCCAGCACCGTGGGACGACCACCAAGGACAGCAGCAGCCGTGGAGTGGAGCCAGCCAGAGTCTAGAAAATAAGCTGTGTTTGCTGGAGCCGGTGGAGCCGGAAGGGTGACCCAAACTCTTTGGAGAAGTCCAGAAGATCGTGAGTGGATCCCAGACATTGGAGGGTTGGGATTTGGTTTTGCTTTTATTTGATTGTGACTGTGCCCTGATTTTTTCCCTCTGGAAGTGAGAAATTATTTTACTGAAGCCCACAATTGAGAGACTTTGAATTTGAAAAAATTTTGGATTTTAAAAGAGATTGACTATTTTAAAGGGAATGAAAATTTAATGTGTTTGAATTTGTAAAGACTGTGGGACTTTTAAAGTCATTTATGTTTTAAATGTGAGATCTTGGGGATGAACAAGAAAGGAAGAGTTGTGGCTTAATCGTGATGGGTTTGTGTGTCAAGTTGACAACTTGTCACACAAACATCTGGCATCCACATGCATGAATGTGCATCCACACAGATGCATGCACATATACACAAATCTAAAAATCACATGTGTGGCTCATGTGAGACTCTATCAGCAAAACCACACACATACACAAAAATCACGCCTGGTTGGTACACTCTTAAAATCTCAGCACCTGGGAGGTGGAATCAGGAAGATTTAGGAATTCAAGGTCCTCTTTGGTTACTTGGTGAGTTTGAGGCCAGCCTGGGCTACACGAGACCCTGCCTTAGAGAAACAAGAAAAGAGGGCACTTGGGTGGTAGCTCAGTATAAGGACCCGAGTTCAGATTCTCAGAACCTGCCTAGAAGCAGGGTAGATGGGACAGCCCCACTGTAGCACAAATTTCCTTCTCAGGTTTCTTAGGGAGCTGAAGACTAGATAGTTACATAGTTATAGTTTTCCTTGCTTACCAGACTCAGAAAAGAAACTCACCAAAGAAGTATAAAGTGTGTCAGGTTGAGAGACATCAAAAGATAGTTTTAGATGGTAATGCAAGTTAGGAGAGGAAGTGAATTAGGTACAAGACTTTGGACTCACCAAGATGGAATAGATAATGAAGTATTTTCTCTGAATTTGTCAAATGCAAATGGACTAGACATTGTTGATATATTTATTGCCTGTATATATTGTATTTATTGTATGTAGTATTTCTTATATTAGTTATAACCTTCTTTTTTAATTTAAGACAAATAAGGGGAAATGTGGTGATATTTTGTTTGTGATCTAACAAATAAAGCTTGCCTGAAGATCAGAGTGTGGAGCTAAGACACTAATTAGCCATAGAGGCAGTGGTGGCACACACCTTTGATCCCAGCACTTGGGATCTCACGCCTTTAATCCCAGCACTAGGGAGGTGGAGACAGGAAGTGATATGGCAGAGAGAGGAATATAAGGCAGGAGGAGACAGGAGCTCACTCTCTTTAAGGCTGAGGAGTTGGTGCCATAGGAGGTGGTAGCTGTGGCTTGCTCTTTTGTTTCTCCAGTCTTTCAGCATTTACCCCTATGTCTGACTCTGGGTTTCTATTATTAAGACCAATTAGGATTCGTGCTACATCCCACTGTAATCCCAGTATGGGGGGAGGGCAGAAACAGGGACTCCCAGAGAAGATGGTAACCAGGCTAGCAGAAATGGTGAGCCCTGGGTTCAGCGAGACGTCCCGCCTCAATGTATAAGGTTACAAGGGATTGAGGAAGACACCTGTCATCAAACTTGGGCCTACAGACACCAACACACACACACACACACACACACACACACACACACACACACACGCACACACGCACACACGCACACACGCACACGCACACACACCAGAACAAATAAAGAAAAGTAATCCCAACTAGTTTTGGACAGGTGCACTAAGCTTGTTCTGTTTGGGTGCTGAGGTTGAATCTGGAGTGTGGCCTGCTAGTGTGGCTCTTCACTGACCTACAGCCCAGCACTCCTGTTTTTTCTTTCTTTTAAGACAGGTGTGTGATGATTAGTTTTAAGAATCATCTGTGAAGAGAGCCTCAACGAGGAACTGGGTTGGCCTGTGGGCATGTCTGGAGGGTTGTCTTAAGTCACTTGATGTGGGAAGACCCAGCTTACTGGGGATGCCACTGTTCTCTAGGCAGAGCGGACACACTGAAATGAGGACAAACAAGAAAGCAAGTGCCCTGGTTAGTTTTTATTGCCAACTTGACACAACCCAGAGTCACCTTGGAAGAGGGAGCTTCCTTTGCGGAACTGCCCAGAGAAGAATGGCCTGCAGTCGTGCCCGTGAGAGATTGTCTTGACTGACTGGTGTGAGAGGGCCCAGCCCATGGTGGGCAGCACCATCCCCAGGCACATGGGGCTGATCTGTATAAGAAAGCAACGAGCGTGAGCCAGTAAGCAGCAGTCTTCCGTGGTCTCTGCTTCAGCTCCTGCTTGAGTTCCTGGGTTTGCTTCCTTCGGTGATGAGAATTAACCCGGAAGCATAAGATGAAGTAAGCCCTCTCCTCCCAGAGTTGCTTTTGGTCATATTGTTGACACAGCAACAGAAACTGGACTGGAAGAGCAAGTGAGCGTGCATATTTTCGTTCTCTCTGCCCTTGACTGTAGACATGATATGGTGAGCCGTTTGAAGCTCCTGCTTTAATTCCCTGCCACGACAGACTGATAACCTAGAATTATAAGCTAAAATAATCTTCTTTCTGTCCTAAGTTGTTTTTGATAAGGGTGTTTTATCACAGGAACAGAAATGAATCTAGAACAGATTTGTGCAGGTTGGCTTTGAACCTATGACCCTCAGTCAGACACCCGAGGAGCAGAGAGGACAGGTCTGTGCCACCAGGCCCAGCAAAGGGACACTCAGTTTGTCATAGAGCACATGTCAAGAAGGGCTGACACGCAGAGAGACTGCAGTCAGGGTGCTGGCTATTTACTTACTGAGTTATGCATTTCTACCAGTGCTGCGTGGCCCCTAGGGTCTCGAGCACCCTAGGCCAGCATCTACCACTGTGCTGCATCCCACTTCCTGCAACGGCTTTTGTTACTTTCACCTTGGACATGATTTTTTTTTGTTTGTTTATCATTAAACATTTTAAAAATTACATTTTATTTGTGTGTGTGTGTGTGAAATATGCATGTGAGGCCAGAGGAGAACGTCAGGTGTCCTGTTCTAGCACGCTCCACCTTACTCTCTTGAAACAGGGTCTCTCACCGAACCTGGAGTTAGGTTGATCCCAACAAGCTCCAGCGATCCTCCTGTCTCACCTCAACAGTGACGGGATTACATCTGACCATCCCTGGCTCCCTTTGTAGGTGCTGGGGATTTGAATTCAGGTCCTCCTGCTTGAGCATCAAGTGTTCTTGATGCTATCTCTCCAGCCCCAAGCAAGGAGAAGGTCTTAAGGCTCTCAGACCCTCAGTGCTCCTATCTCTAAAATGGTCATACTATGGCCACCTTACATGATTATTATGGTGGTAAAAAAAGAGGGGGGGGGAGTTTTGGAAATGCAAAGACTAGCACAATGCAAGCCCTCAATCAATGCAAGAAAATATGGCTATTTTTATATTTCAGGTTTTAATTTAATTAATTTTTTTGACTTTATTTATTTATTTTTTAAATTACATTCATGATATTCATTAATTACACTCATGATATTAATCACATTTGTGGTATTCATAGATTACATTCACAGTATTCATTCAATTATATATATATATATATGTTTTAATTTTAAATGCTGAATGTCATTTATTTAAGGGGGGAGGAGGTCTTAAATACAGGCTTACAGCACAATGGGAGGACCCCGGAGGGCAGAATGTTCGCTACTGATGTTTTACAATCTTGCTTCTAATCTGTTAACGCCCATTATTCAGGGTACCAGGCAAGGAACTTCCCTTAAGCATTCAGGAGGGTGGAACCTGGCAGGGAATTAGCATAGGGAGAATATCAAGGTCAAGGTCCACAAGCAAGGCAACAGTTACCCAAAACGGGGGCCAGGGCCCTACAGGTCCCCCTTTTATTAAAAAATGAGCTTCTGACTTGGGTTGCGTGGGACGTCAGCAGGTCACCTTACCCGTCATGGAGATGCCTGCCCAGGCCATACAGGTGCTCTGTCTTAGGTTGGTGAGTGCCCCCCAGGCATTACCCGTCTCTGAATACTCATTTTCATACAGGCTCAATCGTGTGTGAGCTGCAGAGTTAACTGCTGCCAAAGATCTCAAAGTGGCACTGGGCTTGCAATCTGTGTGTTCGATATAGAAAAGACCAACAGAGGTTAATTTTTGTTTTAAAAATATTTTATATGTATGGGTGTTTTGCCTCGTGCAGGTGGAGGCCAGAAGAGGGCACACAATCCCCTGGAACTGGAGTTGCAGAGGGTTGTTAATCACCCTGAGGGTGCTGGGAATTGAACGTGCATTTTGGAAAAGCAGCCTTAACCACTGAGCCATCCCTTCAGCTCCTGTTTTTTATTTTTTGAGACAAGATGTCACGTAGGTATCCCAGCATGGCCTTGAACTCTTGATCCTCTTACTTCATCTCTCACTGGTCAGAGCTCAACAAGTAGCCTTGGCTGGTCAGGGAGATGTGGGGCCCACCTGTCTCCAACCCCCTAAAGTTCCAATGCTGGGATAGTCTCAGCACCTCTTCTCCCAATGCCATGGTGCCATGGCCCATGTGTGAAGGTCAGAGGGCAACTTGTGGGAGTTAGTTCTCTCCTTCCACTTCACAGATTCTGGTGATTGACCATCAGGTCATCAGGTCATCAGGATGGGGGTAAGAGCCTTTTCCTGATGGGCTATACATTAATTAGCGCGCGCGCGCGTGTGTGTGTGTGTGTGTGTGTGTGTGTGTGTGTGTGTGTGTGTGAAGTTTATCATGGTACAGGTGTGGAGGTCAGAGGACAACTTGCAGGAGTCAGTTCTCTCCTTCTACTGTGTGGGTCCTGGGGATCAAACTCAGGTCATCAGACTCAGTAGAAAGCGCCTTTATCCACTGAAGCATCTCACTAGCTCACACCCTGCTCTATTTATTTCCTCATCTAATGTGGGTTCTGGGAATGAAACTCAGGTCCTCATGCTTATAAGACAAGTACTTTACTGATTGTGACATACTGCAGCCGCTCTGACTTCCTATTTTGAGATGCAGTCTTTCCTTCCCACACAGGCCTGGCATGATTGACATTACAACTTGCTATAGTCTAAATATGAGTATTCTCCTGCAGGGGTCTGTGTGACAACAGCTTGATCATCAAGGTGGCACTATTTGGTGGTGGAACTTTTGGTAGCAGGGATTGCCGGGAGGGTTTTAGGTCATTGCGGGGATGCTCTAAGAAGGGACAGTGTGGCTGCCCCTCAGTTTCTCTTTCTGATTTCAGCTCATTCATGACACTAGTGGTTTGCTTGCACTTCTAGCAATGGGGCTGCTGGGTCCTGGACTGAAACCTCTAGGGCCATGAACCAAAATAAATATTCTCTGTTTATAAGACTATCTATCTCAGGTATCTCATTATAGCAATGGGAAGCTAAACCTACCAATGAGCCACAGGAACTCAGGTTTTTTTTGGTTTCAGCTGTGACTTATTTAGTTTTATTTTTTCCAATTTTTTATTAGTTATTTGGAGATTTGTACAATAATCATATTTACCCCCACCCTTCCCCAACTCTTTCCAGACCCACCTCCCTCCCCTACATCTAAGCTGGTGTCCTCTCATCAAGCAGTGTAGGGAGCAGAGAAAGCCTTGCGAGAGTCAGTGTATGCTGTTGACAAAGGTGCCACCATGTCAAGGACCCCTTAGCTTCAGCTTCAGAAGGATGGCAAGGTCTTCCTTGGGGGACCAAGTGGGAATATTCACAGCATGTATAGGAAATGGCCACCATAGCTTATTTTCTCCCCTGGATGTTTATGACCTGAAGACTGCTCCCTACAGAGACTGCTCCTATTGAGATTAGCTAAATCTGTCTCTCAGATCAGCTGTATACCATAAACCCTGCCTCTTGGTCTGTGTGTAGCAACCCTGCCCCTTGTCCAGCTGTCCAGAATAACTACCTCTTTGTCCAACCCTATATGACACACATGCTGAGACTGGGGGATGGCTGTTGTAGTTCCTCCACCCAAGAGCCCAGAACACTCCATCCCAACTTTTCTACTCCCCACACGAGCTGGTGAGTTCTGGGAGAGTGAGAGATGCTGTCTCAGACAACAACATAGATGCCATCCGGGTACTGATAGCTGAAGTTTTCCTCTGCTTATATGCATACACAAGCACATGCTTACACATGCACACACACACAGAAGAAATGTGCTTTAAAAAATCCAAGCGCTCCCCTTTATAGTGTACCTTGACTCAGGTATTTTGTTGTATTAATGGAAAAGACAAACACCTTTAGAATCAGCGGTCACAATTTGCCTGGATGTAGCATGAGTCTTAACAGGTCTTATTAATAAAATCAAACCTGAGCCAGGTATTGGGGTAAAGCTGGAAGATCAGAGAACCAGAACGAGCCACAGCTATCTCACCTTGCCGGATCCTCAGCTGGTCTTGCTTCCTCAGACTGGAAGCCTCTGTGTCCTCATATCCGAATGACTCTCAGCTGAACTGCTGCTAGAAGCCTGAATGCTTAACCAGCCCAATAATTCTCCAGGCCAAATGCCTACCCAGGGCAAATGCCTCTCCAGGGCAAATGCCTCTCCAGGGCAAATGCCTCTAGTTTCTGGTCCTCACGCCTTATATACCTTTCTCCTTTCTACCACCACACCCTGGGATTAAAGGTGTGTGTCACCACGCCTGGCCGTTTCCAATGTGACCTTGAACTCACAGAGATCCAGAGAGATTTCTGTCTCTGGAATGCTAGCTAGGATTAAAGGCGTATGCTACCACTGCCTAACCTCTGTTTAATATTGTGGCTGTTCCATCTCTGACCCCAGATAAGTTTATTAAGGTACACAATATTTTGGGGAACACAATACCACCACACCTGTCTGTCCCTGCAGAGCTGGAGTGGCATTGTATTCATGATGTTACTCCTTGGTCCCTTCCCTCTTAGGGTTACCCTGCTATACACCTCACCCCTACCCTAGGGGTATTTTTCTTAAGTAGCATGCTGGGGCTTGTCATGGGGACCACTGAAGACCCCAGCCCCAGCCAAGCCCAGGGAGCTCTGTGAAGTAGTGTCCCACAGGTGCCTAGTAAAACACGGCACTTGACGAAGTGTGCTTGCTGCCAGCCTGGCCATCAGCACCTACCCATCTCAGCCGCCTGGTACCTGCCTGGTCATCCTCCATGGTTGAGAAGAAATCTGGATTCTCAGGTCTCCAGGGTCCACGGCTACCCTTGGTGGCCAAGGCTGCACCTCCAGAGTCCAAGGGCTGGGCACATGGCTTGGGCTCAGAGCCTGTAGAGAAAGGGGAGATAATATCGTCAGGGCTAAATCAGGAGGACAGAGGAAGATGGATTCTGTACCCGTCACTGCTCGCCCCGGACAACAGTATGGTGGTTAATATTGCTTGTCAACTTGACAAGCTTCTAGGCATGCCTGTGAGAGATGATCTTAATTAGGCTGAGACAGGAACATTTGCCCACGCTGGGTGGAACCATTCAACAGGCTGTGGCCCTGGACTAACAAAAATGAGAGCGTGAGCCGAGCACCAGCATTCACCGCGCTTTGCTTCCTGACTGCGGCTGCAATGTGACCAGCCACCTCACGCTCCTGCCAATGTGCCTTCTCCACCAGGACGGGTTGCACTCTGAAACTGTGAGCCAGAGCAAACCCTTCTTTCTTAAGGTGCCATGGTCAGGTGTGTTACCATGGCAACGAGACAAGTAACTAAGATAAATGAGGTGGCAGGAAAGCTGAGGTGGAAAAGATCTTTGCGTGGCCTCGGAGCCAGCGTACCACCTCTTCCCTAACCTTGGCCCGTGGCAGACATTTCTAGTCAACCACAGATGCAGCTCTTTCCTGCTGAACGGTTTGTTCCTAGGAACCTGAGTGGATTCATGATGAAACTGACTCTGCCAAAAAAGCCCTCACTGTATAGACGGTGTCGGGTGGAGCACTGATTCCAGGGTCACGGACTGAGCCCTCATCCTGCCGTCATCTTCCGAGCCACGATCTTGGTGTTATACACGGTGCCTCACCCTCCTGTCGTAGGTGTCATAGACTGAGCCTCATCTTGGTGTCAGGTGCTAGTCCCTCATTCTGCTGTCATGATCTTGGTGTCACAGACGGACCCCACCCTGACCCTGGTATCACCGACGACAGTAGTTTCTTTTTCAGATGCTGTGGTGAAACGTCCTGACAAAGCCACTTAAGAAAGAAGGGTTCACGTCAGCTCACTGTTCAAGTGTCAGCAAGGCGGCCGGGCTGGAGGCCAAGAGCAGGGGATGCTTGTGCTCAGCCTGTGTTCTGCATTTACACAGTACAGCCCTGAAGCCCAGGCAATGGTGCCGCCTACTCTTAGGCTGGGTCTTCCTACATCAATTAATCCAACCAAGCTCATCCCTCACAGGTGTGCCCAGGTACCCATCTCCCAGGTGATTCCAGACTCTGTCAGGTTGATAGTTAACACTACCTATCACACAGGTTAAGTCCTACCCTGATGCCAAAGACTAAGCCACGATCTTGGCATCACAAAGCATGCCTCATTCTGTTGTCAAGTTTAGCACTGACTCAAGATGTCATGGACTGAGACCCCATCCTGGGGTCACATACTAAGCCATTGTCTTGGTGTCACAAGAACAAACTCTATCCTGGTCTCATGACGGAGCCATGGTCTTGGTCATACAACATGCCGCATCCTGTTACCAGGTTAGGTACCAATCCCAGTGTCAAAGACTGAGCCCATTCAGGCATCACCCATCCTATGATCTTTCTGTCAGGATGAGTGCTGATCTTAGCCTCACAGGCTAAGCTCTCATCCTGGTGGACTGATCACTGCCTTGATGTCTAAGCCAGTGATGAGCTCACTGTACAGTTTACATTCTTCTGTCCTCACAACATCTCTACGACACCTTACTTTATAGAGCAGGAAACAGAGTAAGAGAGGCATATTGACGTCACCAGAGTCACACGAAACTGGCACAAGGTTGGGATAAATGTAGGTATTTCGAGTTCAAATGAGGGTTCAGGCTGGGGCAGATGGCTCCAGTCAGTACAGTGCTTCCCATGGAAGTGTGAGGACCTGCATTTGGATGCCCAGCACACCCAGGTGCAGAGCACATGCCTGTCACCCCAGCACTGGGGCAGTGGAGACAGTCAGATTCTCCAAGCTCACTGGCCAGCCTAGCAGAAACACTGAGCTCTTGGTTCAGTGAGAGACCATGTGTCAAAAACTAAGATAGAAAGATGGCGCAGAGGTTAAGAGCACTGGCTGATCATCTAGAAGACCTGGGTTCAATTCCCAGAACCCACATGACAGCTCAACAACTGCAGTCCCAGGAAATATAACGCCCTCTTTTGACCTCTGTGGGAACTGCACACACATGGTACACAGACATACAATCAGGCAAACACTCCTATGCCTAAAAATAAATAAAATCCCAAAAAACAAAAAAGTAAAGTAGGAAGAGATCAAGGAATATGTCTGACATCAACCTCTGGCCTCTACACTCACACTCACATGACACATGACACCTCCACCCCAAACACAGATACATGCACACACAGACACACAGACACACACACACACAGAGAGAGAAAGAGAGAGAGAGAGAGAGAGAGAGAGAGAGAGAGAGAGAGAGAGAGAAAATGTGTCATAACTGGCCAGGCTAGTCTGTGTTCTTGCTGATGAATGGATAGATAGGCAGATGAGTGAATGGAAGGATAGGTGAATGACTGACTAGATAGTAGATGACTGAGTGGGTAGTTTGACTGGTTTGCAAGTGGATGAATAGATGGAAAGGTAAGTAGATACTTAAATGGATGGATGAACGGGTAGTTGATGGGTGAAGGAGGAGTAGGTTGGATAGACGGATGTGTAAATGGTTGATGGGCAGAACACAAGTGGTTGCTTGGTTGTTGGATGTGTAAATAGATGGATGAGTGCATGGTTTATGGATTGTTGGCTGAATAGATGGACAGACAATTTGAAGAATGGATGGGAGGTTGGGTAGTGATGCTGGTGGATTTTTAGCTGGCTAGACTGTAGGTTTGGCTGGCTGGTTAGTAAGATAGAAGATGCATAGATACATGAGGGAACGGTTGAGTGGCAGACAGGTGGCTGCTGAATGGTTAGATAGTTAGACGGCTGGTTGTATGGACAAAAGAAAGAATGGGTAGATGGACATAAGGATGACTAGAGGGATAAGCTGAAGGAAGGATGGAGAGATGGACAGAAGGACGGTTGGCTAGTATACTGGCTAGACACCAGGCTAGCTGGTTGGGGCGTGGCTGCATAGGGAATGCTTGGACGGACGGATGGATAGTTGGTGGGTGGGTGGATTAGGGAGATGGAGAAATTGATGGGATAGTGCACAGATACACATTCAGGAGGTGGCGATGTGCAGGGCTGGGAGGGCTAGAGACGGAAGTGGGCAGAACTGAGACAGAGGCCAGGCAGAAAAGGACACAGGGCAGACACAGAACACTGTATTTTCACTGACTGCAGAGTGAGTGAAAAAATTATGACCAGAAGGGTTACTGGAGCAGTTGAGGGGAGAGGGCAGAGAGTCCCTCTGACCTGGGGGAGCAGAGCAGGTCTCAGTCATGTCTCAACTTTGCCTGGTTCTCCAGTCCAGCCTCATTGTTTTCCTTGGAGATTCTCTGAGGGACCAGGACAGTCAGTTACAGGGTTTTAAACAGGTAAAGAAAAGCTCTCCTTGGTGCTGGGGTAAGAGCTGAGTATGAGGATCAAATTCAAAACCCCAGCATCTGTAAACAGCCACATGTGTCCATAAATGCTTGTAATCAATTGCTTTGAGGGTAGGGGAGACAGGTGGACAGAGGTCCGTGCATGTATTCTCTTTCTCTCTATCTCTCCCTGTCTCTCTCCCTCTGTCTCTGTCCGTCTGTCTATCTGTCTGTCTGTCTCTCTCACACAAACACACACACACACACACACACACACACACACACACACACTGTCGAGTCTTTCCCCCCTGTACTTTAGGACTAAAGACCAGAGAAACAGGGTAAAGGGTCACCATGGCTGATAAAGCAGAGGAGACATGGCCTGAGCAGGGAAGGGACTCAGGCCCTGGTTTTTCTCTAGTGAGCAGCCTCCCAGCCTAGGTTCAGGCCCAGGGCAGCAGCATCCTCCCCCACCAGCCCCTGTGGCCTCAGCCATAAAAGGGTGTAACAGTCACTGTCAGCGCTTACGGCTCACTCCCCCACCTGCCGGCCTACAAATCATAATCTCAACCTGCCTGAACCCAAAAACGGGGTGTACTGGACAGCCAGGATCCAAGACCAGGCCCCAGGAGGGCACCTTAGTGATCCATGCCCTGTGAACTAATTCTCCCAGGTTGCCACTCTAAATGGATTTGGTGCCCTCCCCAGACTCTGGGGCTGCCCACATGGGTAGCTCTGCTTAATGATCAGAACCCATCACAAAGGCAGCCCCAGAACCGAGTTGGTTTCAAATTTCAGCTCCTCTGATACACGCCTGCTGTGTGAGCTTCAACAAGTTGCTCAGCCTCACTGAGCCCAACTTCAGTCACGTTCAAAAATGGGCAGTAACTTCCCTCTTGGTGACTGCTCTTAGACTGCACCCCAGTTCCCAGGCCACCCCCCTCTCTCCAGCCTCAGTCACAGACTTTGGGTCTCCTGGTGCCTCCACCTCCTTTCCAGCCCTAGCATGGTACCTGACACGTGACTAACCTTCTAATTAGAGTGTGGATTGGATGAGCTGGTGTAGCCTCATGTATCCCATTCCCTGCATCATGAATACTCTGAACAAGGATCTGGCTCCTGAAGGTGGCAAGGGTGGCCAGGATAGACAGGGGTCTGACCAGGTGGAGGCATGGAAGGCCAGAAAAC
>CABHPQ010174311.1:0-62485 GCA_902168405.1 Peromyscus aztecus | reverse complement strand
AGAGCCGCGGCGGCTGCAACTGCGCAGTTCGCCGCCGCCGCTGTCCGCATCCCAGGCCAGACCCGGGCGTTGGACTCAGGCTGGGGCACTCCAGTTTGCCTCCCACTCCGGCAAGTACTCCAAGGCCTTTGTCCCGTTCCCTGGGCCGTGTGTGGGCTCGCCCAACTCCCTCCACTCTGGCCACCTGTCCTGTCCCTCCCTGCCACTTGCCTGCCCACCTCTGTCTACCTGGACTCTGCAGACTGACGGGAAGTAATGCTTGAGGCTTAATCCCGATGCACACGCTTTTGCCAGGTCTCAGTTGGGATTAGTGCATTATTGTATTTGTGGGTTATAAAAGAAGTCTAGAATCAGCTAAGTGATGTGCTTAATTAAAAAAAAAAAGTTTTGTTTCTCTGAGCTGAGGTATACATAACCCGAGGGCTAGAATTCCTCACCTACAGCTGTGGTACTATGCCAAACACCAAGGGAAGAATTTTGTCTTTGGCGGCGCGTTGGCGATGTGTGACTCATACAAAGCTGTAACATCTTGGTGACTCATGCCAGGATTACCAAGATTTTAGAGGTAGATGAATCTTAAATTATCTGACTCTAAATTAAAAAATCTTTTCTTACAACAACCTCAACACCTGGCCACCAATGCCTTACATAAACGCTTTTAGTGAAGGGGAGTTGTCACTGTTCCATAGACGTTGAAATGTTGCCTCTGTTCCAGCCCTGTCCCGAAAATATTTGAAAACTGTAGTTATATGTGTCCCCTAGGTTCTTCTAATGCTAATTAAGTAAATGTCCCTCTTTTCCTCCCTGCATCCTGTGATTAGTGGAGCAGTGGTGACTAGCCCTGGCACTCCCCGTGGCTTTTCCTCTTCCTGAGTAGTGGATGTATGGATCAATGGAAAGAGTGCTGTCATTTCTTTCCAGTGTCCACACCTCCTTCCACCCTGGAGTACCCCCACACCCCCATCAGCAGAACAACCACAATCCGTAAGTGGTGAGAAGTGCCGAAGCATTTTTACAGGGGAGGAGAGTGATGGACTTGAAATTGATAGTGTTTTTATCCATCCACTTAATACTAGCTGTAGGCTGTGTTCTAAGCACTTTGCCGGCGCTAACTCATTTACTTCTTGCCCACCCATGAGGTGAGATATATGCATATTCTCATGAGGCAGATGAAGAAATTGAGGGTTAGACCAATTAACCTGTTATTAGAGATTTCAATTCTTCAATGACAAACTGGGGTTTGAATCCAGGCAGCTTGGCTCCAGTAGTCAGCTTTTAGCTGCTCCTGTGTCCCTTCTAGAGATTAGAGGAGGTGGTGAGGTCAGCGCAGAGTAGTTACAAAGAAAAAGTTCCACAGTAGAAAAACTAGCCAGAGAGCTGCAATCTGGGAAAACAGTAACTTTGTATAGTATCATTGCTAAAAACTTGCCAGTACTAGAGAGCTTTATTTTTATTTTTTTTATTCTGGAGTATGGAGAGTAGAAGAGGAAACGTGCTAAAAGGTAGCTAGAAGAGAAAACACCCCTCTCCACTTGGTTTGAAGGCTTATTCAGGCTCATAGCTGAGGTTCTGCACACTACAGTTGTATCTCTGTCACACTTCCACTTAGTGGTAGGCTGTCCTCAACCAGACAAATTTAAGTTCCCCTTAGTATCAAGAGATGCATAAAGCATGGTTACAATGTTCTATTAACAAGTCAGGGAAGTACATAAAGATAATTTAGACTGATTTTAAAGTTTCAGCGAGTTTAAGGTATTAAAACTGTCCAGAGACTTAGCCTCTCTTTAAGGATATTTTAAATTCTTTAAGTAAGGATTTATTGCATACTTAATAGTTTGCTGCTCTTTAAAGGGCATATATTTTAGTTGGGAGGTAGGACATGTATAGAATAGCAAGCACATGCCAAGTATCAAATGAGCATTATCAATAATAAATGCTCTGAGAGCGCAGATGCTTGAATCAGGGATGGCACTGTGAAGGAGATAGGGTTTGAGGTAAACAAGATTAGCACCGTGCAACAGAAAGTTGACGGCTTTTGTTTTTGTATTACTTCACTGCTGACTCTCCCACTGAAAGTCTTGACTTTTGGGTTTTATTCTAGGAAAACAAGGTTTTTGTCAGCATCAGAAAAATATGTATTCTGTCTTCACAGACTAGAAATGAAGTATTTTTACAGCACTAGATATAGAAAGAACCGCTTCCCATCCAGCTTCTAACTATGACAAAATGATTTTGTAAACTGGTAGTAGGAAGTGCTTTCCTTGCTGGGGATGTAGATTAATGGAAAGACTGCTTGTCTAACAGGCAAGAGGTCCCGGGTCCAGTCCTCAGCACTGGGGGGAAATGCTGCTGAAGGGTTGGGGAAAGGGCCTATGGGTAAAGCACTTGCTGTGCAAGCATGAGGACCTGAATTTGGATCCCTAGCATCCAGGTCTAAGCTGGCAGGGGTGTGGAGTTGGATGCTGAGAAGCTCGTCCACAAACTTTAGGTTCATTGAGAGATTCTCTTAAAGAACAATGTGGAGAGCAGTTGAGGAAGACATCTGATGTTGATCTCTGTCCTCCCCACACGAATGCACAGGCATCAGTACTTGCATAAATACACACACACACACACACACACACACACACACAGGCATTCACAGTAAACACGTTGCTAGAAAAGCCTTTGTTAGCTGATAAGGGTATCTACAGGAAACATTATAGCAACAGTCAAATTTAAAGATACATTTCTTATAAAGGTAGAGACAAGAGCTGGTGCCTGCTATCATAGATCCTATTCAAACTGTGCCAGAAATACCAGCCCCTCTGGAAGACAAGGAGAAGAAACAAAAGGTACAGAGATAGTAAAAGAAAAATGAGAAGTCCCGTTGTGTTATAATTATCAATATAGACTCTCAAATTAGAGATAGTTAGCAAGTTCATAGAATATGAAGTACTAAAGTCAGTTGCATGTCTCTACATTAATAAACAGAAAAAACTACTAATTATAGTAAGACTGTAATATACGAAGTTACTAGAAAGATATGCATGTATATGTAGCAAAGAGGATATCAGACTATGGAGAAAATTTTATTGAAAGCCAGAGTGGATCTGAGTGACTTGAGAAAAAGTACTGCATTCATGCCTAGATCAATAGAATTCTAAAGACACAGCTCTTGGCTTTTCCTATTGATTTGTAAATTTAATGCAATTCCAATGAGAATTCCAACAGATTTTGGAATAGGATTTGACTAAAGTAATTCTAAAAATTTATATGAAAGACCAAAGAACCAAGAATAGCCAGATTAAAGCAAGATGTGTAGACTTACTCTACAGGATCCACATGTGGTGGTGTACGCTTTTAGTGCCAGTATTTGGGAATTGGAGGCAGGCGGATCACTGAGACTTGGAGGCCAGCCTGGTCTACATTGCAAGTTTCATGCCACCATGGCTACATAGGGAGACCCTATCTCAGAAAAAGAAAAACTGAAGTTAGAGGATGGGCATAATGGTCCATGGCTGTAATCCCCATACACATGAGACTGAGGCAGGAGGATTATTAAATTACAGGCCATCCTGAGTGACATGAGACTCTGTCTAAGAAAAAGGTTGATACTACCAATGGCCTAGCAGTTCATCTCCTTGCAGAGTACTTGCCAAGAAACCCTGTGTAGTAGAGAAGTAGAATACAACTATGGACAACATTTTCCTTTGGAAGGTCCCAAACTAAAAACTACCAGATCTCTTTTAATAGGATGTTTAAATAAACTGGGCGGGGCTCAGCTAGTGAGAGTCTATGAGTAAAATGACGGAGCCTCAGCTGTGATTCCATTCCTTTTCTCTTTTTGTCTGTTGTGGGTCAAACCCAAGGTCTTATGAGAGCGAGGTAAGCACTATACCACTGAGCTACACCCCCAACTCTTAGTGTTTTCAAACAGGGCCTCTGTATAGCCCAGGCTGGACTCAAACTCACCACCTTCCTGTCTCCACCTCCCAAGTGTTAGGAGTGTAGGTGGGTACCAGCACAGTGGATTTTGATGTCGCACATTTTATAATCTAAGCTTTTTTAAAGCTCAGGCTGAGAAGCAGGCATGTTTTCTGGAGTTACTCCAGCCTTTGTGTCCTTCACCCTTCCTGTCACCACCGCCTCTCCCGTGGAGTTTTATCCAGGGAGGGAAGAGGGATGCCCCACCCTGGTGCGGAGCGTCACTCTTCTGCCCTCGGCCTTCCCTCCAGACTTCCTGCCAGAGGACCCTTTTCGTGTCTAAGGTAGCCTCACTTGGTTCTTCCCATCTTTCTTCGCCTTGGGAGTGTTTCAGGGTCTTTGTCTCAGTTCGGTTTGTGGAGGAAGAGAGTAGGTAAGTGGCGTTCTCTTCCTTGCTGATTGAGGCAGTGGATTTGAGTGTGTTTTTGAGAGCAAAGGTAAAGGAAAACTCAGATGGTAAAATGAGGCTGGAAGCCAGTGCAAGTGCCCGCCACCGCCTCTGCCTTCTTGGAAGAATCTGACCTTGAATGGTGTGTTCACTTCCATGCTTTGTGCAGCAGATTAGCCAGTTCACATTCTGAATTCTGAGGACTTACTGAGGAGCTAAATCCAAATAGGATTTAAATTATTCTTCAGGTCCTAGAGAACTGGACTTTATATTTGCTTTCCTCCCAGCTTCCCATTTTACTTGCTTTCTTGTCTCCCCACTAAGCAGGTAAAGAAAGCCCCTGTCAATCAAGTATAAACGTCAGTTCTAAAGATTTAGAACATCCCAAACCATGAGGACAGAACAGAACCGGCACTATTCTTTCTTTTTTTTTCTTTATGTAAATGACACTATTCTAAGTACTCTGGCTTACATTTACTCCTTTACTTCACAGGGTAGCCTGAGCATGTTTTCGTCCCAGTTCTTACAGATGAGGGTCGTCACAGAAAGGCTGATAACTAGCTGCATCCTGGCCGGGACTCCAACCCAGACAGCGTGGTTGGAGTCCACGTTCTTAAGTGCGTGGATGCGCTTGTTTGTCCTTCATGACAGCTTAGGCAGATGGTCTCAAGTAAGCCCTGGTTCATGTTTCCTTCCCTACCTGAGTTTTCACTGGATCGCATCAGCATCCTTGCCCCACAGAATGCCTTCTTTGCCTTCTGGCTCATTCAGGCATTTTCTAGAACATCCTGTAGATATGTCTGTGAGGGCAATTCTAAGTGGTCACTCTTCTGTTCTTCCTAGTTTTCCAGAATAATAGCTAGCTTTTGTATCTGGCATATTACAACTTTGGAAGCTCTCTCACTGTTTCCCCCTCAATCTGAGGAGGTAAGAGAGGCATGGTGATTAAGAGTTTAGGCAACTTTTGGCTCTGTGACCATGGGCATATTCTTAACCTCTTCCAACTTTAGGCTTTTTATCTGTATAATGAAGGTAATAATAGGTAGATACCTAATAGAAGCTAGAAATGTAAGCACTAAATGAATGTATGCAAAACATAGTCACTAGTACTCACTCTTGTGCTTAATAAATCTAAGATAGATAAGACTATCTTAGATTTTGCCTAAGGATATTACAATGCAATCTCAATTTTTAAAAAGTATATTAAGTACATATAAAACAGAATTGGAATAATTCAACAAAAAACCTTCACAGGATTATAGGGTTACAAGTTATTATTTGAAGTTTTTCTGCATTTACCCCCTTTCTTGTTTTGGGAATAATCGATGCACATGCTTTCTCTTATTTTTAAAGTTCATTTTTATTATTTTTAATTCCGTGTAGGTGTGTGTGTCTGCTTGTGGGTATGTACATGTGAGTAAGTGGAAGTGTCCAAGGAGGCTAGAAGCTAGGATTCTTTAGAGCTGGAGCTATGGATGGTTGTGAGCTGCCTGACATGGGTGCTGGGAACTGAACTCAGCTGCCCCAGGAGAGCAGCAAGTGCTGTTAACCACTTAGCCGTCCATCTCTCCAGCCCTGAAGCTGTCTCCTTAAAAGTTTGAAAATGTTAGGATTAAGTAGATGTTTGGGTAAAGATTTTATGATTGACTTAGCTCCTCTAACTATCAATTTTCAATGACTGTATTTGGAATAAGCATTTTCCAGAATGCTTCCAGTAAGAGGAAGACAGCCACACCTAATAATGCACCAGGGAGGATGTTTGGAGTGAAAGCAAACCGCTCGTTTGGGAACTGAACAATAGTTGGCGCTTTAGCCCAATTGTAGGATCTGTTCTTTATAATTGGAAAATTTAAGCATTATGCAAATATAGAATTTAATGAGCAGAATGTCTTCCTCTGGGCTGCTGTAATAGCAATACTAAGCTAAAGCCCAGCATGTGGGATGCACTGTTCAAACCTCAGTCCCACACATGAACAATAGAACCACACACATCTCTAATAACAGGCATTTATTTTGGCACAGTGTGGCAACTGGGTGGTCTAACATCAAGGTGGTCGATATTCAGTGTTTCGTGAGACTACCTGCTTCCTAGACTAGACTGATGTCTTCTCCCTGTCCTGATGGGAGATACAAAGGGCAGGGGCTCTTTGCTTTCTCCTTTATGAGGGAATCCTGTTCATGGGCGCTCTGAATTCATGGCCAACTCACTTTCTAATAATTGGTGTTAGGATTTCACCATATGAATGGGGCCGGCACAACCACTCTAAGTAGCCTCTTCCATTGTTTTCATGCTTGTAATCTCTCATGTGAGAGCTTGAGATAGTGGTCAGGGTCTCTGTTCTATGTGTGGTTCTGAGAGTGTCCTAGTGTCGGCCAGGTATGGAGGACTACAGTGGTACGGATGGAGTTCGTACCCGAGTCCCTCCTTTTAGGCAGTCCTGGACTCCTCACAGACCTGCATTAGTCCAAGCTCGGGACCACACTGGCGTTTTTCCTATTTACCATCCTGCTTTGCAGCACCATAGCCCATCCTCACAATTTACTCTAGTGATTCTTCTCGGATGCAACTACCTAATGGGCTCCTAGGTAACATCTATGCTGAAGAAAAGATCTATTCCTCTGAAATCAAGAAATGAGCAAGAATGACTGGGCATCTCTCTGGACTGGTGGGGCTTATTTGTTTTTTAGATGTATTAAAAAGGCATGGTGACACACACCTTTAATCCTAGTATTTGGGAGAGAGACGCTGGCAGATTTCTGAGGCCAGCCAGGGTTATATAGTGAGACAAAAAACAAAACAAAACAAAACAAAACAAAAAAAAACTTGCAAAAAAAAAAAAAAAAAAACCCAAAAAGCAAAATTAACCATACCAAGAAACTATATATCTTGGTGAACTTCTCTATACAGTTAGACTAGCCATTCTGAAGGTGTGGAGTGTTATAGTGGATTTTATACATTCACTATCAAATATATTTTATTCACTTATCTACCACCAAAAATACATAAGTGAATAAAAAACCAAAGCAGTTAGCTTTTTATCCTCTTCTGTGACTGTGAGAATTTACTTCAAAACACACATTTGAAATTATGTTTACTTTCACCTAACAAAATACCCCCAGACTTAATGGATTACAGTAAGTCAGGTTCTGAGAGTAGCTTACTTGGGTGGCTCTGTGGCTCTTGCTAGCTGTTGGCAAGAAGCCTTAGTTCTTCATCAAGGGAGCCTTCTTCCCATGGAGCTGGTCAAGTGCCTTCCCATCTCACTTGGCTTCCCCTAGAGTAAATATGGTAGAGAGCAGGAGATAGAAACTGCAGTGACTTCATGCTTTACCTTCTAGAGTAGCACACTGTCTCTATTGGCTGAGGTAGAAGATATCCCCCTGCCTCCAAGTCTGGAGTGCTGGGATTACAAGCCTGTTCATCACAGCGCTGTTATGTGGTGCTGGGAATTGAACCCAGGGCTTAGTGCATGCTAGGCCAGCACTCTACCTCTCAAGCTCCATCCCTACTTTATTCTGCTAGAAGTAACTAAATTAGCTTGTCCTCAAGGAAAGGGGTGGAGACTTTGCCTCTTGTAGGCAGCAATAGCAAAGAACTCGGTTCTCTAAACTCTGTGGTAAACTGTTTACTTTCTCCCCTCTGCAGACAACCTCTCCAGAAAGCATGACCTGGGAATCTGGTCCAGATGAGCTTTTTAAAGATAGTCATATTCTAAGTGCAACTCCCCCTAGCTATAGGAAAAATAGGAAGCACAGGGTATTTGTAGGCTTATGCTAAAAAACCAAGGAAAGAAAGAACCACTGGTTTACAGCTTCCTAAAGTGCACCTGGACCCAGGTTGGCAGTTCCTTAACTAAACTCAAGTCCCGGGGATTGGCCTAATGTCTTCTCAGTCACCCTTTTCACAAAGGACAGTGTTTGTAGCTAGTTTTCTCAGCCTGTGGAAGCTTGGGAGGAGGAAATCCTTCATTTCCTATTGATCCTCTTTGTTTCTAAGTCCAAGCGGGTGGTGTTTCTGCCAGTGTAATTAATTTTGTTTGTTGTCCTTTGAGTCATGCTGCGCTCAGTGTTTTAGACTGAAGCCATCCCCACCAGTTGTGCAGAGGTCAGCTCTTCTCTGCCTTTGACTCCTTCTGGGACAGCTGAGGACAAGGGCCTAAGCTCCCGAGGCTGATTTCACAGCCACTCCCTTAGCGCCATCTTTAGACTTGACTTTCTTGACTGGGCTTTAGATGTCGCTTTTGCCTGTAAGCCATTTGTAGTTTTATCATGGTGTGCCATCTGGCGAAGAATTTTCAGAAGCAGCAAGTTCTGGCTTGATCTTGTTTAGCTGTGTTTTACTTAACTTCTCTCTGTTCTTTTATATTTTACTGCAACCATTAGCCCCTTCAAACTCCTTCAAATCACCTTAGCTAGACCACCTAATTCTTGAGGGATATTTTCTATTTTCCCTGTTATTAAGGATGATTTTCTGCCATTACCTAATAAAGATCTTTTTGTTCTAGTTTCTAGTGAGGTTTTTTTGTTTTGTTTTTAACCTTCTTTTTAAAAAAAATCCCAAAAACTATGTGTGTGTCGGGGGGGGGGGGGGGGGGGGGGGGGGGGGGGGGGGGGAGGTGTGTATGTGATACAATGTGTGTGTATGTGTGTGAGTGTGTACATGCATGTACCACAGTGTGTGTGTGGAGGTCAAAGGATAATCTTGGATGCCTGTTTTCACCTTTCATCTTGTTGGAGATAGGGTCTCTTACTGTTTGCCTTTGTGTGGGTAGGCTACCTGACCCATGATCTTCAAGGAATTCTATGTCTCTATTTCCTATCTCCCATAGCAGTTTGGGGAGTCTAGGTGTTCTTATTACTACACTTGGCTTTGCGTGGCTTCTAAGGATACAAACTCAGGTCCTCACACACTTTACCTATATACCTTAGTCCCTTTCCTGCTCCCCCTTTTTTTTTTCTTTTTTTTTAATAAGCTTTTTTTTTTTTTTTTTTTTTTTTGATTTTTCGAGACAGGGTTTGTCTCTGTGTAGTTTTTGGTGCTTGTCCTGGATCTCATTCTGTAGCCCAGGCTAGCCTTGAACTCACAGAGATCTGCCTGGCTCTACTTCTCAAGTGCTGGGACTAAAGGCGTACGCCACCACTGCCTGGCTTAATAAGCTTTTGCCTACACTTTTGTTGTAGTCTGAATGTTGGTTTCCACTTAAAATCTTTATATTGGAACTTAATCCTTTGGGAGGCCATTAAGTCGTGAATGAAACTAATGCTTTAGGGTGGAGCCTGAGGAACTTGTTTGCATGGTCTACCAAGTGAAGAGCCAGGAGCACTATCCATGAGGACCTGCCCCTCACCAGACACTGAGTCTTCTGGAGACCTGAATCTGGGCTTTGTAGAACTGTAAGTATAGGACTAGCTGAAAGTATTTGTTTTGGTAGTCCAAACTGACTGAGAGAGCTCCCCCATAGTCACCTGCTTCTGTACAGTGTCCTAAGCATTCCTGGGGCTTTTTACTCATCCTCCAAAGTCATTCACACAGCCCAATTTCAAAGTTCCTCTCAAAGTTTGGGTTTTGTTACAGCATCTCTTCAGATCTGGGTACCGAAATCTGTATTACCTATCTATTGATGAAGAAAAATGCCTTCAAACTGGAAAGTGGTGGCCCATGCCTTTAACCCCAGCACTCAGGAGGCAGAGGCAGGCAGATCTCTGAGTTTGAGGCCAGCCTAGTCTATAGAATGAGTTCCAGGACAGCCAGGGCTACACAGAGAAACCCTGTCTCAAAAAACAAACAAACAAACAAACAAAAAAACAAAACAAAACAACCGAACAATACCTTCCCTAGTTTTCTATTGCTGTACTTAAACACCCTGATTAAAGCAGCTCAGGGGAGAAACAGCTTATTTTAGCTTACAGTTCCAGGAAGCCCACATGTCAAGGAAGGAGTGGCAGCAGGGGAATGATGTCACATTGTAGTGGCAGTCCCTGATGGTTATGATAAATGGCACCAGTGGCCACAGCCACAACTACCATAGTTACAAAGAGCTTTATTAGAAAGAAGGAGGGGATAGGAAGGAGGAGAGCCAGGCCTGGAGAGAGAAAGATGGTGGGAGCAGAGCAGAGAGCAGGGAGCAAAGAGAGAACAGAGAGCAGAGAGAGAGGGTGGGGTCTGCGTCCGGCTTTTAAGGCACTTATGTAGTCGCCAGCACACACTGATGATGTAAGACGCAAGACCCTGAACTGCGCATGTGCAGGAGTGAGGGCAGGGTCCTAACAGTCCCCAAGTAAAGAGAACAGGAAGTGGGACCTGAGCCTAACATTGCAATGCCAGCCTGGTGTGGTGGTGCACGCCTCTGATCCTAGGCAGAGCTCTGCAAGTTTCAGGCCAGCCAGGGCTACATAGTGAGAACCTGCTTCAAATAGACAGACACACTTCAGTGCTTACTCCCAGTGACATACTTTCCTGAGCAAAGTCCCTTCTCCTAAAGTGCTACCAGATAGGGATGAAGTGTTCAAGCACATGAGCCTGTGGGGGACATCTTACCCCACAGGTAAGATACCTAGCGAATCACCCCAAACTTAGTGCCTCAAACCAACAAACATTTGTCGTAGTTTCTGTGAGTTAAGAATTCTGTAGTAATTTACCTGGTAGTTCTGGACCAAGTGCCATCACAAAACTGAAATAAAGATATTTAGCTGGGCCTGTGGCAGTTTAGAGGCTTAAACTGGCCTGGGAGTCTGCCACTGCGTTCACTCATCTGACTGGCAAAAAGAAACCTCTGTTCTGCTACAGCTGTTGGCGGTGGCAGCGATTCCCTACCTCAAGGGCTCCTCAGTGGCTCCATGTGGGGCAGCTGTGATGGGTCAGTGAACTTCTTGTCCCTATGATTGATCCCAGAGAGAAAGAGAGAGAGAGAGAGAGGGGGGGGGGGGAGGAGGAGGAGGAAGAAAAAGAAGAAGAAGCAGAAGAAGAAGGAAAAGAAAAAGAAGAAAGAGAGGGAGGGAGAGATGATTTATACACAAACACACACAGACAGAGATAGACAGAGACAAGGAAAGACAGAGACAGAGACAAAGAGGACATCACAATGCTGTGGGAATGTTCTGTATGGCAAATGTGTTGCTAATAAAACACTGATTGGCAGTGGCTAGGCAGGAAGTATAGGCGGGGCTAACAGAGAGAATAAAAAGAACAGGAAGGCAGAGGGACTCTCTGCCAGCCGCCACCAGGACAAGCAGCTTGTAAAGATGCTGGTAAGCCACGAGCCATGTGGCAAGGTATAGATTTATAGAAATGGATTGATATAAGATATAAGGACAGTTAGCAAGAAGCCTGCCACGGCCATACAGTTTGTAAGCAATGTAAGTCTCTGTGTTTACTTGGTTGGGTCTGAGCGGCTGTGGGACTGGCAGGTGAAAGAGATTTATCCTGACCGTGGGCCAGGCAGGAAAACTCTAGCCACATCACAATATCCTGAAACCTGCCCAGAAATGCACCGTGATGTTCAGTGTTAGCTGTTTATCAGAAGTGAGTTTATACTTGGGAGAGAAACAGAGTTCCTTCTTCCTTGAAGGAAAAGTCTGAAGGAGTTTATGAATGTTTCAAAATCACCACAGAGATTATACTACATTCCCATGTAAAAACCTTTCTGTGGCTCCCAGAAATGCACAGAACAAAACTTTTTTGAAGCAGGATCTCATTCTGTAGCTCAAAATCGCCTACAGCTCACATCCTTCTGCCTTAACTACTCTGGAATTGCAGACATGCGCCACCACGCCCAGCTGACAACATGAATTCTTTGCTCCAGTTCCCAACCTTACATGGCCAGCTCCTGGCCATCCATCACGGGGCACTGGTTTATGCTTGCCCCTTTGCTCACTGTTTTAACCCCTTCTGGCCTTACTTCACTCCTTGACATGACAGGCTCGTCCCCAAAGCCTCTCACCCCTTAGTTTCTGTTCTTTGAAATACATCATCCCCTGGTGCTGCCAGCCTGCCACTATCAGTTTGATCTTAGGCTAAAGTACCACTTCCTCAGAGAAGAAAGAGCAGTCACTCTCAGGTGGCTTCATGGGTACAATATCATATCATACATTTTGTATAGCACATACATTATAGTTATTTTTCTATTTATAGGGTTACTGTGTTTCAACATTTGAATGTAGCACAGACCTTTTCTTTATCATTCATTGATGTTTTTTCATTGCTTAGAGTTTTACTTCACCTAGGAAATATATTTTGTGTGATTGAACTGTTATTCTCCTATACTGCAAACATTGGAGGTAGGACTGTATGTCTGAATCACTCATGCGTCCTGTCTTAGTTACTGTTTATTGCTGTGAAGAGACCATGACCAAGGTAACTCTTATAATGGGAAACGTTTAATTGGGGCTTGCTTACAGTGCAGAACGTTAGTCCATTATCATCATGGCAGGAAGCAGACTGGTCTGGCTCTGAAGCAGTAGCTGAGAGCTTTACATCCTGATCCACAGGCAGCAAGCAGAAAGAGAGAGACACTGGGCCTCTAATGGACTTTTGAAATCTCAAAGCCCACCCCCCAGAGACCTACCTCCCCCAATAAGGCCACACCTTCTAATCATTCCAAACAGTTCATCAACTGGAGCTAAACATGCAAATATATGAGCCTGTGGGGGCGTTCTCATTCAGAGCACCACACATCCTGAGAACCTGGCATCTAGTAGACATAAACATGTGTTGGAGAACAAGGTTGTAGATGACAATATTTAGTGGCAGGGCTCCGGAGAGACACCTCGGTGGCTGTAGAGCCTGTACCACCAGTATAAGGGCCTGGATTTGGATCCCAGCACCCAGTTAAAAACTGGATGTAGTGGCACATTTCCAGAACCTCAGTGCTGTGGAAGAGGATGGAGACAGTAGGATCCTTAGAGCTCACTGGCCAGCTGGTCCAGTGGAAGAATACTCTGGGTTCACTGAAAGACCTTGTCTTAAAAAATAAGGTGGAGAGCCATTGAGGAAGATACCCCGAATCGACCCTGGCCTCAACACACATGCTCACACATGTGTGCACATATGAACACATGAACACATACACAAAAATAAAAGAAATTTAGTGGCATTCAGCACATTTCTCTGCATCACTTAGCTCATCTCTTAAGTGTGATGGCTACCCCAAGATTCAAATTTAGACATTTCTGTTCATTCTAAGCTCTTAATGCCTTAACTTAGAAAATGCTTGGCACAGAATACTTTCCTCTTGTATTCTGTTTTGAGTATTTTTAAAATTTAAGTTTTATTTTATGTGTGTGATATTTCTTACATGTACGTTTGAGCACTATTTGTATATCTGGTACCTACAGAGTCTAGAAGACGTTGGATCCTCTGGGAACTGGAGTTACAGACAGTTGTGAGCTGCCATTTAGGTGCTGGGAATTGAATCAAGGTCCTCTGGAAGAGCAGACAGTGCTCTTAACTACTGAGCCATCTCTCCAGTATTTTGTTTGGGTCTTTGTTATCATTCCATATAAATTATTTCAAAGTGAAACTCAGTATACATTCTCTACTTGGTATCTGTTTTTCATCTAACATTTTTAAATAAGTATTTTGAATGTGAGTGTTGTACATGTGTTGTTTTTCTAAGATACTTTAAAGATTTTTATTTGTTTTAATGATCTGTACATGCCACCTTTTATACTGTATTTCAGTGCTTAAAACCAAATGATAAAACTCTTGGTATTCGTGTACTGTGGGGCTGCTGATACAACAAAACTGGGTTAAAAGAGTAGATTACCTTGGTCATTCTAGAGCTGCTAGTGAGTTCAGTAAATGTGTGTGGCTCAAGGATCATTTTATAGTGATGGGGATTGAACCTCCCATGTGCTGGGCAAGTGCGCTGCCGCTGAGCTATACCTCCAGTGCGAAAGTCATCTTGTGTACCCCACTAAACTTTGTGAGCAGTGGGGTGGAATGCAATGGGAGGTGATGCCCTTACTCAGAGCAGCTGGGTGGAGCCGAGGAAACGTCTGTGAGTGCTGAACCTGTGATTTGCCCCCTCTTGTTCTTATGTCTCTAAGATTTGTTGGACTGTCTGGAGAGCATCTGGAATTGTATGTTCCAGATAACTGCCCTCAGGTGAACTCACAATCACAATTAATAGAAGCATTGTCCTGAGAAATGATGCAAGATGCTTTGCTGGCTGGCTCCTGGGTTGCAATATCTAAAGCTATTGATTTAGTCTCTTGGGTTAGGCTGATTAAGCTGGGTTTAATTTTCTTGACCTTTGTGATATATTTTAAGTATTGGGATAAAAGTTTTAAAAGTTGCTTCATTTTTTTTTATTTTTAGATTACCACACTTATTAACCATAAAGATAATACCAAAAAGTCTGATAAAACTCTGCAAGCAATTCAGCGTGTGGGACAAGCTGTCAACTTGGCAGTTGGAAGATTTGTTAAAGTAGGGGAAGCTATAGCCAATGAAAACTGGGATTTGAAAGAAGAAATTAATATTGCCTGCATTGAAGCTAAGCAAGCAGGTATGTGAATGTTTATCTGCCTTTTATTTGTTTATTTGTTGTTGTTATTTTGTTTTGATTTAGGAGACAAGGTTTTACCATGTAACCCTTGCTGACCTGGAACTTTCTATGTAGGCCAGGCTGGCTTTGAACTCATAGAGATCCACCTGTCTCTTCCTCTGCCTCCCAAGCACTGGGATAAAAGCCATGTGCTACCATGGCTACTCTTATAAAGGAAATATTTAATTGGGGTGGCTTGCTTACAGTTTCAGAGGTTCAGTCCATTATCATCATGGTGGGGAGCATGGCAGCATGCAGACAGATGTGGTGCTGGAGCTGAGAGTGGTACATCTTGCAGGCTACAGGAAGTCGACTGAGTATCTGGGTGGTATCCTGAGCATAGAAAACCTCAAAGCCTGCCTCCACAGTGACACACTTCCTCCAACAAGGCCACACCCACTCCAACAAAGCCACACCTCCTGATAGTGGCACTCCCTATGAAATTACATAGGGTCAGTTACATTCAAACTACCATATACACCCAGCTCTTGTTTCCTTCTTGAGGCAGGTCTTACTACATAGCCCAGGCTATCCTCAAACATAGTGGGAGTCCTTCTGCCCCAGTCTCCCTGGTGCTGGAGTGCATCACCATGCCCAGCTGTGAATACTTATTTTAAAGGTTGTTTATACCAATTTCATTGTTCTGGATATTATAGGAGATATTTTAGTTATTTATTTTGAGGCAGTTTCACTATGTAACTGGTTGTTCTGGAACTCACTGTATAAACCAGGTTGACTTTTACCTTGAAGTGATCCTCTTGCCTCTGGATCCCAAGCACTAGGATTATAGGTATATGCTGCTACACCCAGAAAAACTTAAGAACTTGTTCATTTTTCTGCAGTGCTGAGAATTGGAACCTGAGCTGTTCCTAGCTCATCAAGCTATCACCAAGCTACATCCTTGACAAAATACTTTAGTTTTGCTTTAAGTTAAGATATCCTAGAACATTAGTGATCTGAGTTGGCTTTTAGGAATGTTGGGCCTCTCTTGACTCCAGTCCTAAGCCTGAAACACAGGATTCATTCACTGGTTAGAATAGTGGCATGCTACACTGACCATTAGCAACTGAGGTGGGCGATATGCAGAAGAGAGGTTGAGAGAGCGGGTTAAGAATGCAGGTAGGGAGATTTCATAGGCTGTGTTTACAGCAGAAACAGCCTATCACAATGTGATAGAGTCACAGAGCAGGAAGAATGCACAGCGCACTTGGTGATGTGCTGAATAGATAGAGTGAGGGTGTTCACTAGAGGAATGGGAGGACTCGGGCTTGACTCTGGCTTCTAGACATTTGTTGGCTTAGGAAACAGCTTTATGTGGGAAGCAGAGGAGAAGGCCTTGCCCTGTTTGTAGTTTATATTTTTCCCATTAAAAAAAAAGGATTTGAAATGGTTTATAATAAAAGAGATGGTAAATGAATCTATTAAAATAAGAGGAAAAAACATACCAGAATTTTTGGCAAAGATGAATATTTAATTAAGCATGCAATTTATCTTTGTGCTTCCTGGAAAGCAGGACAAAAATGTGAGAAACAGAGGGTTATATAATCCTCATTGTTTGCTGAGAGGAAACAAACCAGTTTGTAAGAGGAGAGTCCTGTTTTCCTGGCACACATTATTCCGTGGGCACTTACACAGCATGTTACCGAGTACAGTGGACAATGCAGAAAAAGCAGAAGGGCGTTAGTTCTCCAGTTGTTCCTGATAAGCAAGAGGGGCAGGGATACAGGGAAGGAGCAGCGTGAGGTCCTGTGCTTCCTCAGCTTTGTCACCTGGCCTCAGTGTGAGTTGGCAGCCCCAACCCAGGACCAGGCAAGTCCCTCTGGTGGTCTGGGCCTCACACCATCTCCTCTAAGCCGACAGACATGCCTCTTGATCCTGTGAGAAACCCCTTCCCCCAACCGTGAACCTCCTGAAGTTACGTAATAAGGAACCTCCATCCTCCAGATGATTGAAGATGAAGATGGCACTCCTGAAGGCTTGCTGGCTCAGTCAGCTCTCAATGGCCATTTTCTCCTGGGCAGTGTGTGCACATTTGAGGGCAAGAATATGAAGCAGTGATCAAAACCTAGAGCTTCTGGGTTAATGGCTTACATTCCAGTCCCACCTCCTCCAACTAGGCAGAGAGACACTGGGCAAGCCTCAGTGTTCTCAGGGAAAAATGAGGCTATTCATATTTGTAGAGGCATTACGTGATGTGTGTATGTGTGCATTTGGTGCAAATAAGTGTTCAACAAATTTTCATGTCATAATTATTGCATTTTATTCTTTCTCTCGGGTGAGTTCCTGTGTTGTTTTTACTTTTTACTTGACTACCTGTCAAGATTTATGTTTTATATGGCAGCTCAGTAAATATTTTTGTTAGAGTGTCTTAGAGTTTTCACTCTAAGGGACCATATTAGTTCACTGCTTATAATAAATTAGAAGTGACAACTATGAAACTGTAAACTTTGTGCCTTTTCTGGGAATTCTTTGCAGTGTACACTTGGAAGAGCTATGCTGGGAAGGAGACACTTGACCCTGTTCTGCAGGGGACCGGGGGTTACCACCCACTTACTGATTTGTTGAATGCCCAGGGTTTAGTCAGAAAAAGGAATGGTTAAACAATGCCATCTGCACAGGCTCTTCTGCGGTGCCTTTGGTGGCCAAGAGTGATAGGAAAAATGGACATTTTCCAGGGGAACAAAGAAAACATCTTTTCTTCCAGCTATTGCTGCTAGACCAGGACCTCAGCCGTTTCCTCTGCTCCTTCCGGCACAATAAGGGTTAGTTCCGAGCACATTTGTCCTCTGCAGATTTTGCCATAAAAACTTAGTGACACAGCAGTGTCCATTGCTGTGCGCAAGTTACCCTCCATGCAGCAGAGTCTCAGACATGCAGCAGAGTCTCAGACTGGAGTCGGGACATGGCTTTCCTGGGCCATCCTGGGTCAGCACATCTTAGAATGCTGGGTGGAGGTGTCTGTCCGGCCTTAGTTATCTGCAGGCCTCACTGCGCTGGAGATGTGTTTTGCACACTCCCAATGGCACTAGCAGGCTTCACTTCCTGATTGACTGTTGGTCACCATGTGGATCTCTTTGTAGTAAGGCTGCCTGTAACCTGGTACTTGGTTTCCTTCAGAGAGAGAGAAAACAGGATGATGGTCTTTCAAAAATTCATTGTGTGTGTGTGTATATCTGTGGCCACGCACACACCACAGTGCATGTGTAGAGGTTAGAGACAACTCTTAGGAGTCAGTTTTCTTTTTCATGGTTCTAAAGATTAAAGTCAGGGCATCAGGCTTGCATGGCAAGTGCTCTTGCCCACAGCCATCTCACTGGCTTGGCTTGAGAGGATTTGATGGCTCAGTTTCAGAAGCGGCGTCATACCTCCTCTTCTGCCCACCATCTAAGGACAGTGTGGGAGAGGACACTTGGTGGATATGGGTACCAGCAGGTAGAGCTCTTTGGAGGGTGGCTACCATAAACTTTGATTTATTGGTAAAGCATCAGTTAGCTATCCATATTTAGTGACCTGTGTTTTGTGTGTACCTGTATGGTTTTGAATTTCTGCTGCCTAAAGCTAAATTTGTCATTTCCTTCCTGAGTCTTTGACTGTCTTTAAATGATTTGGTTTATAATTTTGAAATAGTTTTTTCTTTCTTTCCTTCTTATCATTGGTCAGCTCCTAGGTTTATATTTTCTTTCCTCCCTGTCTCCTAAATCACTTTCCTTTTTATGTCCTGTGGCTGCCTCTGTGAAGTCCTCTCCCCTGCACTGACAGCTGCCCTGCTCTAAGTCTGTCTTTTCCAGTCTGTTCTACGTTTTCCCAGCTACCGGCTGTTTTAAGTATTAACTGCTTTGTATCCTGTGGTTTGGCCATAGAGATTTTAATATTTTTTAGTTAAGATTTTTTTAGGTTACTGGCTAAGACATTATTGTATGTATATAATAAAATTAACAACCTTTTGTGAGAAACTCAGTCATTAGACATACATATTTTTAGGACCTCAAAATTTATCTTAAACAAAATTATTTTTAAAATCTTGTTAACTGTAACAGTAAGGAATTTTAGAGAATCACATTGTATTAATTACTTTTCTACTGCTGTGCTAAAACACCATGACCAAGGTGTGGTAGTTGAATGTAACCGGCCCTCATAAGCTCATCGGGAGTGGCACTATCAGGAGGTATGGCTTTGTTGAAGTGGGTAAGGCCTTGTTGGAGGAAGTGCGTCACTGTGGGGGCGGGCTTTGAAATTTCCTATGCTCAGGATACTGCCCAGATACTCAGTTGACTTCCTGTAGCATGCAGGATGTAGCACTCCCAGCTCTAGCACATCTGCCTGCATGCTACCATGCTCCATCATAATGATAATGGATTGAAGCTCTGAAACTGTAAGCCACCACCCCAATGAAATGTTTTCCTTGTAAGAGTTGCCATGGTCGTGGTGTCCCTTCACAGCGATAGAGACCTAACTGAGGGAAGAAAGAGTAGAGGATTAGATGTAGTCCGTGGTGGTGGAGTGAAGGCATGATGGCAGGAGCAGGGAACAGGGGCTTGCGTCTTGACCTGAGGCAGGAACCAGAGGGAGGGAAGTAGTAATGGCGGAGGTCTTTTAACTCTCAAAGACCACCTAGAGTGACAGACACACTTCCTCTGATGTGGCATACACGTACATATACAAGCAAAATATCCTTACACATCAAAAATCAATACAAGAATCTTGAAAAGAATTAAGCTGGACATGGTGGTGTACACCTTTAGTCCTAGCACAGGGAGGCTGTGAGGTTGAGGCCAGTCTGGTCTACACAGCAAGTTTCAGGCCAGCCAGGAAACTTGGCTACGTAGTGGTGAGGACCCTGTCGTAAAACAAAACTGAACTAAAGAAAAACACGTATCAGTTGCCAATGACAGACCTGAAGGCCAGCCAGGGTTTGAACTCTCAAGGGTAAGGGTCTTACTTGGTTTACTTTCCCTACCCTGTCTCCAGGCAGATTCCTTAGGTATCTATAATTCATTCTTCCAGCGCCACCTCCCCTTTCTCAAGATGTTAGCCCCAAAACCTTGTCTCTCTACTGTCCTTCAATGTTCCTCCAAATCCAGACAGTGGTGGTGATCCACAGTGCCCCTCCTTCCTCACCCCCCTCTGGGGGCCTCACCTAGGCCTGGGCACCTGTGTCCTGCTCACTGCTCTGGATTTAGGTTTCTGGTTCTTAACTCCTGGGAATTTTCTTTTGTCTTGCACAGAGGCAACTTTTAGATTGTGAGGTTGGCCAAACTACTAGAAAGACAAATTGTGTTTTTCTGACCAGGTTAAAGTTTGTCATGATTCTGAAGAGTGTACTTTTTGTGTGTGTGTGTGTGTGTGTGTGTGTGTGTGTGTGTGTGTGTGTGTGTGTGATTTTTTTGCTAGAAAGCATCCGAGGAGCCATCTAAGGCGGGGTTGTTTCTTGTGCCTGAAGTTCCCATGCATGCTGTAGTCAGGATGAGAGAAAAGTCTAGCTTTTTGTTCAAGTGTTTTATTACCAACAGAACATTCCTCTTTCTTGTCAGGAGAAACAATTGCAGCACTCACGGATGTGGCCAGATGGAATCATCTGGACTCGGACGGCCAGAGCACAATTCTGACAGACAAAACAGGAGTTGTGCAGGCCGCCAGGCTGCTGCTGTCCTCAGTGACAAAGGTGTTGCTGCTGGCGGACCGCGTCGTCATCAAGCAGATAGTGACGTCCAGAAACAAGGTATTCATTCATGTCTGTGCTTGTGTCTCAGGGTGGCTCCGAATCCTTGTGGAGGTGACATCCAGATCATTGGCTATGTGTGTTAGTTCATTATTTATAGCACCCATTGCCCAGAGTTTAAAATAGTGCGTTCCTACACCTACCATCTCCAATTTACTGAGCTTACTTATTTCTATTTTAAAAAAAATATTAATTTTTTATGTATATGATTGTTTGCTGCATGTAAGTCTGTGTATCATAGGTATGCCTAGTGTTCACAGAGTCCAGAAGAGGGCTTCAGATCTCCTGAAACTGGAGTTACAGATGGCTGTGAGTTGCCATGTGGTTGCTGGGAATTGAACCTGAATCCTCTGGAAGAACAGTCAGTGCTCCTAACCACTGAGCCATCTCTCCAGCCCCAGGCCTAAACTTTGAAATGCAAATAATGTTTCTGATTTAACAGCAACAACACAGCAAAAGTCTTGTTGAGGCTTACTGCCAATGTATGCAATTTGGGAAGAAAAGCTAAGCTGATGTTGTATGCGGTAGAGACCTAGTTAACAAATATCCTGAGTCCTTCAGTACTTTCATCCAGTCAGAGAGTAACCATTTATAAGCTAAAGACAAATGTGAATCACTGGGCTCTGGCTATAGCCCAGTAGTAGGTGGAATGCTTGCCTAGCATGCACTAAGCCCTGGTTTCAATCCCCAGCACATATAAAATGGAATGTCGTGGTACACACCTGTAATCACAGCACTGGGGAAATGGAGGCAGGATGATCAGGAGGTCAAGGCCAGCCTCAGCTACATAGAAGTTTGAGACCAGCCTGGGCTACGTGAGACCCTGTCTAAAAAAAAATTATCTGAAACTATAATTATCCACAGCTACAAAGCTCCCATAGGTAGAGCCCTTAAATATTTCTAAAGAATTGCAAACATAAAGAATGGATAAACTCTTGCCCTCCCTCAGACAGTGGCCCTGATCACTGAGAACTAAGCAGCATTGCTTTCTGTTGATGTTCCCCTAGGTGAGGTGGACAGCAACCAAATCAACCAGGGAGGAGATGCATCCTCTCAGTAGGATCTGAGGATGGCCCTGTTGACCCCCGCAACCCCCCAGGAATGTTCTAGGGAGGAGATGCATCCTCTCAGTAGGATCTGAGAGTGGTCCTGTTGATTCCCTCACCCCCCCAAGAATGTTCTAAGGAGGAGATGCATCCTCTCAGTAGGATCTGAGGGTGGCCCTGTTGACCCCCTCCACCCCTCAGGAATGTTGAGCAAACCAAAAAGTGTAAGTTTAAAGAGAAAAAGAAATTGGAGAGAGTGACAGACAAAAGGAAGAGTTTCCTGTCTTTTTGAGGTGGAGGCTGTGATCAGTGTGCAGGCTTCCTTATCTGTGGAACTGCTTGTGTTTCCTGAGCTGCCTGGGCAGGTTAGCAGGCCAAATGCTCTCCATAGCCTCAGTGAAAATGAGCAAGCACAGGATATCTGTGTTTTTCTAACCTATCTTGCTCTGGTCAAAATTCAGTAGTTATTTTAGAAAAAAACTATCAGAAAATATGTTTCACATTTGTCTACTGTTTTTCTTACGTCAAGGAAACAGCATTTTCGGCTGGTTGTACTGTGCATGTTCTGTTCCCTCTTCACTGTCCGAAGTTTCTTGGCAGTTGATCTAGTTTGCATAGCAGCGCCCAACTGATCAAAACTGTTTTTCAACTGAGAATTCCTAAACCCCCATCCTACTCCTGACTCTGTGGATTACCTCCCCTCCATTTTCTTTCAAAACTGGGGTTCCTCTAATCCTAGTTCAATGACCTGTATAGTTTCTGTGTGTTTTTTTTTTTTTCTCCTCACTGCCTTCTTAGTTCTTATGTTACCATTGTCAACTGTCTGCTGCTGTAACAAAATGCCTACGGCTAGGTTCTTTATAAAGACGGGTGGTTTATTTAGCTTGCCTCATGTCTTCAGCCCCTGACTAGCCAAATAAGTGAGCTCCAGGTTTAGGACCCTGCTTCAGTAAATAAAGAGAGCGATTAGTGAACACACTCAATGTCCAGCTCTGTCCTTCACACCTGTGTACACATGTGTATCTGCACACACACATGAATGTATACATACATATACCAATAAATACTTCAAATGAAAAAAGTTCAAGATCATCCTCAGTTCCATAGAGAGTTTGAGGTCAGCTTAGGCTAGGGACTGTGTGTCAAAAAACAAAAGAAACAACACTCCCAAATGCACAAAGGAAGATCTCATTCTTGAAGCCAAGTGTGAAGAAGCAAAGAATGGGCAGAACTGCTGTTACTGCTATGCTCAGACATGCTTTGAAGGAGCCTCCATGGCCCTGTGCTGGGGGCCCTGGGCCCCAGTGTATTCATGTGAGAGTTGGTGGAGTCTTCCCAAGGTGGCATCTGTTCAAAGGCCAATAAGTCACTGCAGGCATTGCCGTCAGAGGTGATTAACACAGCCTGCACGGAGCTCCTTAAGAGTTACTATTATTAAAATATAAGATTGAGCTGGGGGTGGCTCTCATGCCTATAATCTCAGCTCTTGAGAGGCTGAGGCAGGAGGATCACCATGAGTTCAGGACCAGACTATGGGACTACAGTGAGTCTAAGGCCAGCCTAACTCACATTGAGAGACCCTGCAAAGAACAGAATCTACCTCTAGGTAGAGACACGCCCTTGTCTTCTCCTTTAAGGGTTAATCCAGCAGGGAAGGTCAGGGACCTTCCTAGGAAGACCCCTAGAAATGCAGGCTCACCCAGGACAGTGTGCTTTTCCTTTTCAGAATTCCTTGTCCCGCGCAGCCCCTAAACCCAGTGGTTCAGCTGGTTCTGTGCTGAGGCTGTCCTTTGCTTTTCACCTGTCTTTTTCCTGCAGATGTTTTTAACTCCCTAAGCACTATTTAGTCAAGATTTTTTTTCTTCCTTTGAATTTATAAGTAAACTCACATCTCCTTATCCTGAAACCAAGTCAAATTTCCTAAGTGGTTCTAACTGTTGAACCAGCTTTTATGTCTTAGAGGCCCTTTCTCTCTCTCTCTCTCTCTCTCTCTCTGTGTTTTCTTTTTTTCTCAGCTTTCCCATAGAATTTAGAGCTTTTCTTCTTTCCCTTCACTCTGCTCAGCTCTGGAAGTCTCAGTCTGCGTCTTGTTCATTGCCCAACAATAATATATTTTCTGTTTTGCAGGTTCTTGCAACCATGGAGAGACTAGAGAAAGTAAACAGCTTTCAGGAGTTTGTGCAGATATTCAGTCAGTTTGGAAATGAAATGGTGGAGTTTGCGCATCTGACGGGAGACAGACAAAATGTATGTCCTTACCACATTGAAAAGTCTTCAGATAAATGCGTACCTTTTACTTTGGGTGGAAATAAGATCTTTTTAATCACTTGAGTTGACTTCTTTACTCACTAAATCTATAATATTGGTCTTAAAAACCTTTATAAGTAATCCAGGATATGTAGTAGATTAATGTGTCTTTTTGTACATATATGGCAATTAATAATGCCCGCACTCGGAACAGTCTGGCTGTGTGGGAGGCCAGCTTTCCCTTTCATGAGGTGTTCCATTTGGCTCTTCTACCAGGGCTCAGGCAGACAAGTTGAACTAGTATGTGTAATTTTAGAATATTTTCTAGATATTTGTTTACTTACTATACTAGACTTATATTAAGAACACATGCTATTGTTCTATCTGCACTGGCTATATTATGTTAGGTATTTAATATACATGATTGCATTTAATATTCAAAGCATCCCTACTAATTGAGTATAAGGGAACCAAACCTGAGATGGATTTTTCTAAGGTCCCTCTGCTAGTGGATGGAATTTGGTTACATCTATTCCTAAAGTCATTCTTGAGCTGCAGCTCAGTGTCTGTTCTTTGAGACCTGCTCCCCAATTCAGACCAATGTTTCTAAGTTTGAGGGGGTAGAAGACCACAGCATGTCAGAATAGACTCTCTCTGGTTGGGATGTTTGCTTATGAATCCATCTTGTCAGCAGGCCTGACCTGTGGTACTGAGATCTGGCATCCTTGCTCAGGCCACTCCTTCAGTTTTGGACATGAGCTTTCCTGGTTGCAGCTACAGTTGGGAGATGGACATTGGCCTGGAAAATGGCAGGCTGGGGAGCAGTATTTGTCTCTGAAAAAACTGGATGTTTAGGTGGCTGGCAAGCTGGCTGGGTGGGTAAAGGCACTGGCCTGAGTTCAGTCCCCAGGATCCACATGGTGGAAGGAGATTACAACTCCTGTAAGTTGTCTTCTGACCTCCACAGGGATGCTATGACATGCGCATGCCCATGCATGCATGTGAGTACACACAGATACAGACACACAGACATACCCACATATGTGCACTTGCACACAAAATCAACAAATGAATGAAATACAAACTTTGAAAAGCCACCTGAGCAGCACCTTGTCTCATTTTCTGTTCTGCCAGCATTGTTCTTCATACTTTGGTTTCTTTTCTTTCTCTTCTCTCATCAACCTTCCCCTCCGCCCTCCCCACACTTTTCCCCTATAAAGATTACTAGTCTAAGTATTTTTATGACAGTTCATCATCTAACATTTTTCGATCACTTGGGTCAGTGTAGTGGGACTCCGATTCCAAGCCTGTGTAGCTCTTTTGGCTGTTTCCTGTTGGCCACACAACGGGGAAACCTCCACTGTTATTCTGATTTGTAGTTAGGGATTTGATATGGAGCCAGGATGGTGGCTTGCTCCTGTAATCCCAGCACTTGGGATTCTAAGGCAACAGGATCACCATTACTTTGAGGCCAACCTAGACCTGCCTGGTAACTTCCAGGATAGCCTGTGCTACATGGCAAGACCCTGCCTCAGAAATCAAAAAAGAAAATAAAATTGGTCTGTAGAATATTGGTGTAGAGAATATTTCTCCCAGGTCCAATAAGACTGTGATCAACTCTTCATCTTGTGCATTTGGCTGAAGGATAGCCCTAGCTGGCCTGGAACTCACTGTATAGACCAGGCTATCTTCAAATTCATAGAGCTCCTCCTGCCTCTGCTTCCCCAGCGCTGGGATTTAAGGCATGCACCACCTCACCTGGCAGGAATTTGTTAAATTTGTTAAATTTGACTCATCAGATAGAGAGTAGTAGGTATTTTCCCCACTGGGGTTTGGTAGGTGTGTGCCTGGCTCACTTTCTTAGTGTTTGTTTCCAGAGTTTGAGCCCTTTCTTTCTTAATTTGGTCAGAATGTGCTGAAAATAGCCATCAGCTAGCCTCTTCAGACTCAGCAGATTCTCCTAACTTACTGGGAATTGGAGTGCTCTAGGTATTGGGGACCTAACAGTAAGGAAGCCAAAGTCCCTGCCCTACGGAACTTCTGTTTCCGAGGGTGTGGGAGGAGGCAGACGGTAACACAGACGTGTGGACTGCAGTCCGTGATCTCAGAGAGGGAAACCAACCGTTCTGGCTCCTCTCTTTTCTGTACTGAGCAGTGTGACAGGCCTTTTGGACATTACTGTTGTTGAGTGAATGGTTTTTCAAAAGATCAGGTTGCTGATATGATCTTAGACTACCCAGTGATTTGATTTCATCTTTAGGATTTGAAAGATGAAAAGAAAAAGGCCAGAATGGCAGTGGCGAGGGCCGTGCTTGAAAAGGGCACAATGATGCTCCTCACAGCTTCAAAGGTAAGCGCCTGTGTTACTCATCTGAGTCAACGATGAGAACAACCCGAGCAAATGCATCAACTGTGCGAGCTTCACATTTTATTTCATTTATTCTTTTCTTATGCAGAGGACTGCACTCAGTGCCTTGTGCCTGCTAAGCATGTACTCCTCCACCACTCAGCCTCCCCCAAGCCCTCCCTACTTGGCATTTTTGAAGGGATGAAAACAGTACCTTAGAACCCAGTCAAATCTGTTTCTAGTATGGTGAATGCTAACCTTCCTTCCCCAGCTCCTGAATCGGAGCCCGCTTTGACTCAGCAGTTCAGCAGAAGAGAGGGGATCAAGTACTGTGAACAGAGGCTGCCAGGCACTGTAACACACTGCAGAATTTGCCAGACCACATGATCTAGTAAAAGCTGAGCAAGTCAGGATTGGTTAAGCACAGCTAGTGGAGTATGTGGAATGAAGCCTCCGTTGGTTTCTTCCATGAATTTACAGCCTCTCCTTTCTATTTCCACTTTTATAAAATGATGGCACAGGAGTGTGTGTTCCCAAGCCCCAGGTGGTACAGTTCAGGGATGAGCTGGTAAATGTCTCCATAGGAGTTTTTAGGGATCTGCCTTTTCCTCTGGAGTATTTACTGATGCCCTGGGATTAGCAAAAGCACAAAAGCAGAGGCAGATGTTCTGTTCAATCTAGAACCTGGAGTAGATCTTTATTTACATCACGTTTTAAAAGGGAAAGATGCAGCCACAGTCATCTATCACCTTGTTCAGTTTTCCCCACTCCTTTCCTGTTCTTGCATGTGTGAGGCAGTTCTTAACAAACACTTTTAATCATGATAACGATGTCGGGTTTTTCCATCATTGAGTCAAGACGAATGTACTGTTGATGTTTGAAGATGCAGCTTTTCTCTCTGGTTGATCACTTAACCTTGCTGTCGCTTTTTACTCATCCTGCTTCCACACTAGTGAGGAGAGGCAGCTGGGGGAGCCAGGGAGCCAGGAGATTTGGGTAAAGAACCATTTTTATTAGCATGGCATGTTCTCTGTAAGATTTTAATGTGTTATGATATGAGTTATTATTAAAATAAAAACCTCAACTGTTGGGAAGACATGTCTCAGGCATCCCAGCTGTGACTCAGCCCATAAAAACAAAGAAGGAGTGTTTGACCGGATGAGAGTGGCCCTGGATAAGGTCATCGAGATCGTGACTGAGTGCAAACAGAACGGAGGGACTGACAGCTCATCTATCAGCATTTTTACTGGGATTAAAGAGTTGAAGGTAAGGATAAAGAGTAGCTTTTGCTCTGTTCCCTTTTTCATTTACGAGAGCATCATTGTGTTATGGTGATCATGTTTTGTGTAATGATTTGGAGTGCTTCTTCTGGGGTCTAGAGAGACGGCTCAGTGGTCGAGAGTGCTTGCTGTTTTTGAAGAGCACCAAAGTTAGGTTCCCAGAACCCATGTTGGGTGGCTCATATCTGCATGAGACTAGCTCTAGAGACTCCGACACACTCTTTTAACATCCCTGGGTGCCCATACTCATGTGCATCCCTCCCCACGCACAAACACCATACATAATTTAAAAAAATAAAGTGGTTCTTCACAGAGAGCAATATATCTCAGGGACTGGAGAGCTGGCTCAATGGGTGAGAGCATGGACTGCTCTTGCCGAGGACCAGTTCATTTATTAGCACGTACATGGCAGCTCACAGCTGCCTGTAACTCCATTCCAGGGGATCTGATGCCCTAATCTGGCCTCCCCGGGCACCAGGCATGCACTTGGTGTACATATGTACATACAGGCAAATCACTCATACACATTTAAAAAAATCAAATATATTTCTTTAATGTAATACCATTCTGTGGAAACCTGACAGTGAGCAATATGGGCTCAGGGTTATGTTGACAGACAATACAGGTCCTTGTTTATAGCAGCAGCCCTGTTGAACTGCTGGTTTAGACAGACTCCTTCGTGTAGAGCCTTCTGCAGATGATCACAAGCAGTATACAATCTCTGCTGGGATCCTTGCTCTTCCTTGTGTGGTAGGATCCACACGTGGAGACTGTAACAGTAGCAACAGCAACAGTTACAGCTGTAAAAGAAATCCTACTAACATTCGGAGTCCTCACTCTGTGCCAGCTCAGTCCGAGTGCTTTAAATGTGTGGACGCCTGGGATCCTCACAAGTACTGTTGCCGTTCTCTTCCTGGTGCTGTTGGGCAGTCGAGAGAGAGATGAGATTTGACTCCAGGTGGTCTGACTTCTCCTCAAGAGGGCCCTACAGCATTGTCTGACGCAGCATCATTTACCAGATGAGAAAACGGAGGGAGGCCCTGAAAAGTTACCTGCTATGCTAAGGGGGGCACACCTAGAGTAAGCAGAGCTGAGACGGGGGGCATGGTGTTCTTTCTGTCTCACTGCACCGTGACCTTGTGTGCAGATCCGGGTCAGAACAGGGAGTGAAAAAGCTGACCGTTGTGTGAGAAGGTGCTCCCCAAATGGGACCCAGCCGTGTAGCTCAGGCTGATCTCAGAATACCATCCTCCTGCCTCAGCTTTATGAGTACTGGGATTACAGACATGGAACACTATGCCTGACTTGACACTGGTCTCTTTTTGATGGAAAAAATAATCCGTGGAGAGAAATTTAATGCTTTTTATTTGGTATTGTAAGTGGCCATATCTTATGTAAACAGAACTTAATAGCTTTCAAAGGACCAATATAACTCTATTAAGTTGCTTTTTAAACACATACACAGACACACACACACATACACAGAGCCTAAAATGAAAATAAAGATCAATAACATAAATAATGTGAGTTGCACATGATTAACTTTTAGGTTTCAGTTATTTAAATTCTCAGGTCATCATTGTCTGTTCCTTACTTATTATCCATGTTATTTTAAATCTTTTTATTACATTTATTTATTTTGTGTGTGTGTGTGTGTGTGTGTGTGTGTGTGTGTGTGTTCTGATGACAACTTGTAGGCATCCATTCTCTTCTTCCAACTTGCAAGTCCTGAAGACTGGACTCAGGTCATCAGTCTTGGTAGCACGAATCTTACTTGCTAAGTCATTCAGCAACCTCTGTTCATGTTACTTCTTAACTAAAAAGAAAATTCCCCAGGATGGAGTGATGATTAGACACAACTCAGGCCAAGAGAAAGGGCAGCAGCACCCACTTCCCCTCTGGCCTCTTGACTTTCCCCAGCTGGTATTTCACAGGTCGTGCTAAAATGGGGCCTGTGTAAGGATTATTTTGAAATAACTGTGGTGGGAATTTAAAGTGCAAGGTCTACATCGGTGTGCCTGTCAGTGCATTCACTAATTGTGACCACAGTCGTAATCATTACTACCTTTTGTCACCGAGTCCAGGTTGTGTCTTAAGAGATCATGGGCTAGAGGCTAAGGTTGCAGTGGCCTAAGTCAAGAGAGAAGGATTTCCCATGAGTCCATTACACATTGGAAGAACTCTATGCACAGAGTAGGTGGAGCGAGAGAACCCTTAGAGTCTCCAGAAGAAGGATAGGCTGCCAGGGTAGTGAGTGCAGAGAAGACTCTGGAGACCTTTATGCCAGACATTAGCCCTTGATTCTGTAGCTGGGGAGGAGCTACTGAGAGGTCCTCCTGGTAGAGGATGTTTGTGCCGGTGTGTGCTATTAGGGACATAAAACAAAATGCAAAATCTGTTAGGAGATTGGGAGAGGTTCTGGGTGAGCAAAGGCAAGCCTGATGCCCTTTCTAGCCCCATCACCCTCTGCACTGTGCTCTACCTCCTGCGGTTCAGCACACCGCACTTGAGTGCAAACTTCCTTGGGACTTTGCCTAAGCATTTTTCCAGCTGCAGACACTTCACCTGGAGGCTGGTTTGTTATTTCTACCAATTCTACACACCGATGCCTTTTCTGCCTTAGTATTCTCTGATGTTGTGGCAATGTCATTGTATTAACAGCTGTTGAACAAAGGCCTTGTGTGGCCATTGATGACTCTTGAACAAAGTGGCCTTCCAGGTAACTGGAGAATATAGTGACGATTGGATGGAGGCTGCAATACTCCTAAGCCTGGAAAAGGACTTGCTAGTGCATCTCCTGGACACTGTTAGAACTTGTAGCCCATTTTGGAGATACTTAGATGGATTTTCCATGCCTTTTGCCCTCAGTTGAATATTGAAGCTCTTCGGGAGAATCTTTACTTTGAGTCCAAGGAGAACCTTTCTGCTGCATTGGAGGTCATCTTGGAGCGTGTAGAGGACTTCACCGATTCTGCCTACACCAGCCATGAGCACAGGGAACGCATCTTGGAGCTGTCTACTCAGGCGAGAACAGAACTCCAACAGTTCATTTCCGTGTGGATCCAAGCCGTAAGCACTGTGTTCATTAGAGTAAATCTTGGGCAATAGCTTTTCACTTAATGTTTAGAGAGGTGTGGAAGGTAACACAACCAACAGGGCTATGAATTTGGTTGGTACAGGACAAGCATGCCTTATCCCTTTTCTCCATCCCAGTGGGCAAAACTATGCTTTCCGTGTGGCTCACAGCACCTGCCATGTTCAGGCTGCTGATTCTCCTCTTGGCCAGGCTGGATTCTGTGCCATCATCACCGTCTATAGTTTCCCTGTTTTCCCCACTCTTCTGCCATATTCATTTCTGGAAAATTCCTCCTCCTAATGTTTCTTTAGTGTGGAGAGCAGAGGAATAAACATATTAGAGGTCCTTTGCTGTGGGAATGTTCTGTATGGCAAATGTGTTGCCAATAAAACACTGATTGGCCTGTGGCTAGGCAGGAAGTATAGGCGGGGCTAGCAGAGAGAATAAAAGAACAGAAAGGCAGAGGGAGGACGGACTGCCAGCCAGCCGCCAGGACAAGCAGCATGTGAAGATGCCGGGAAGCCACGAGCCATGTGGCAAGGTATAGGTTTATAGAAATGGATTAATTTAAGCTATAAGAAAAGTTAGCAAGAAGCCTGCCACGGCCATACAGTTTGTAAGCAACATAAGTCTCTGTGTTTACTTGGTTGGGTCTGAGCGGCTGTGGGACTGGCAGGTGAAAGAGATTTATCCTGACCCTGGGCCAGGCAGGAAAACTCTAGCTACAGTCCTTGAAACGTGCGTCTGCTGCTGGTGCCATTCAGATGTGCAGTGCACTGAGGACAGCTGATGTATGACAGTATTTTAGAATGCTTATTGGGGTCTGGATGCAATGAAGATCAGAGCAGATCTAGCTGTAGGTAAAAGAGTCTGTCACTCTCGTACAGACTCCTGGACTAAGGCAGCTAGCAGCCACTAACGAGGCCTGAGTGCATGCTTTCAACACGGGAGGCTGTTCGAGCAGGGTGGGTAAAAACTGCAGAAGTGTGACAACACAGGAAGTTTGTCCCAAGTCTCAGCAGTGAAGCAGGAGCGGGGGTGGAGGGGACAGAGGCCGAGGTGTGTTCTGGCACCTTTGATTTATTCCTTAACCCTAGGCTAGGTCATAAGGTAGTTAATGTAGCTCACAGCAAACGAGGGTAGAAGGGTAGAAGAATCTGGGATTAAGGAATTAAGGTTTGGGCAGTAAAGAGGAAGAGGCTGTGGGATTTAAAGGAAAGCAGTGGCCCTTTACTCCCTGGTAGCTGCATTGCCGTGTACATAAAGAGTAGAGAGAAATCACAGATTTGGGGGCATTTCCTTGGCATTCCAGCAGTGCACATGCCTGTGTCTGGGCGTCTTGCCCTAATAGAGTGTATAAGAGACGTGAGCAGTGTTTTGTGTTTGAATTATGTGTGTGCTGTGTAGTGTGAAGAGGAGATTGCTTTAGTGATGTATCCTAAGCTCAACATTAAATACTAAATTTCTTGTGGTGAAATGCTCAGGTTTGGAGATTTTATTATTTATTATTTATTTCATGTGATTTATTATTATGTGGTTTTATTATCACTAGCTCTGTAGTTAACACTCTTCACATACTTGAAAGCACTCAGCTCTCTGGTTCTGTCTGCTGGATGTGCTTCCCATTATTTTTTCCCTACAGTTGTAACTGAATGCCTTGTACCTGCCAGGTGCCAGAAGTCTAGAGAGAAGTAAGATCGTCTTTGCCCACCATGACTTTACAGTATAGGAAAATGTGGGAAGAGGTGGGACAAGGATACAGAAAAACCCGTCTTAAGTTTCCTGATAGGTCCTACACTCAGGGCATGACAGAGAATGAAGTTAGCATTAGGGAAAGGACTCTAGACGACTCCCAGAAGGCACTGGGGTTGACTTGGATCTGTTGCTGGTTGAGAGAATTGAATACCTGTGACCTGTATGTGCTGTATCAGCATGTACTATGGAATTGATGTAAACCCAACAAATATTTTAAATGATGTGAACAAATATTTTAAAAATATTAAATAAATACTGGAAAACATAAATATGTGATTCTAAGCTGGGATGATTACTTGGAGAAAAGGTTGGAATAGATGAAGAAGAGGCTGACTCAGAGTGGGTGACCTGGGGTTCCCCGAGAAAGAAGGGCTTATGGTCCCCTCAGAGAAAAATAGAATCTTGGTATTCAGCTATGTTAAAAACAAAAGGATAGACATTGGAGGTGGGGGAGGGAGGGTTGGGGAGGGATAAAAGACATTAGTTTTAGACACAAATTTATTAAAAAACTTTGGTTCTGAAAATTTACCTGTTTATAGTTGGTGTGGAAAAGGCAATGGAATAACTCAAATTCTATTTTCTGCTGTAACCTTGAACAGGTAAATTAAAGAAATGCTTCAACCAGGTCTGGGAGTATACCTCAGTGGTAGAGCACTTGGCCTCCAGAGTTTGATCCATAGCACCACAAAAACAAACAAGAATACTTTTATTATATATAGTCGAGTGGTATTAAAATGTACTATAATTTAGAGTGAAAACTGAATTGGAGTAAGAGATTAAGAAGGTAAAGTGACCTACGTGTCTACTTCTCAACATTTCAGCAAAGCAGGAAGACCAAGAGTGCTGCCGAGGAGCTGGAACTCACTGTCCTGAAGGTCAGCCACAGGCTCAACGAGCTGAGGAAAGAGGTGAGGAGTCTGACACCTAGCCTCATGCTGGAGGGTACATGTGGAGCCCGTGGGCATTAGTGCGTTCCTGTGGCCACACAGTGCTTGACTTTCCCCTCTGGTCATAGTGTGAAGTCACACTTATTAACACTGTCATTCTCAAAGCTCACACATGAATAGGCACAGCAGCCCTTTTCACAATAGCTGGGAAACACCTGGATGTCCAGCAACAAGGGTTACTGATAGGCGAATTGATGATTGCTCTACCAAATACTTTCCAGCAGTAAGATGACTCACAAAACGCACTGCACACTGAGTGCAAGAAGCGGGCACAAAAGACTACTGAGGAAGCGTGTGCTTCCATTTAGAAAAGTCCTAGGTGAGGAAGAGTCAGGTCAGTGGCTTCTTGGGATCAGAGATATTTACTGCAAAAGGGCAAAGGGGATCATTTTGGAGCCATGGAGATACTTGAAATATGAGTGTGGTGGGAATTGTTCTATGGTTGAAGTATCTGCAAAACTCATCAAACTGTGCCTTTAAACTGGGAGCATTCTGTGTGTAATTATGCCTCATTGAAGTTAAAGTTGGTTTTCTTCCAATGTCCTTGAGTTGAGGAGATTTCCTTGTTCCAGAAGGAAAATGTGTTCATCCATGACTGACTTGGGCACTTGGAATTTCAAGTCCTATGGTCACTTTTTAGCCGGGTTTAATCATGCTGCCACTCAGCCATCTGGTTTTGTGCTCACTGTCCGTGAATGCACTTTGCACGTTTGTGTGTATTGTATCTACTGTTCTCTGTGACACACAGCTGTTCTCTCTCTGTGTTACAGCTGCCTCTGTGTCTGCAAAGCCTAAATATTTGCTGTCTGGCCCTTTGTGAGAGGGTCAAGCTCTGGTTTGTTTTCAGGGAAAGAATCAGAACATTTCTTCTAGTGTCAGCATTTTTCATGTGGCTGTAGGACTTCCCCACAATTCCACAGCACCCCAACCCCTGCTGGAACCTTCATGGACCACACGATCACTTCCTTTAGCATTCCTGTGCTGTCGCTGTGGGTCCTGGTTTTTGCCAGGCTGTGGCACAATAGAGAAGATGGGAAGCTGAGGGTGGAAGGTTTTCTGTGACCTGTGCTCTTATGTGTAGTAATTTAAAACCAGTTTTTGTTGTTTGTTTGTGCAGCTCTGGGAATTGAGCATTATTCATATTAGGGAAGCGCTCTACCACGGAACTATAGCCCAGTGACAGATGCCATCACACCGTGGCTTCAGACTGTAGCTCTAGTACACTGACGTTCTCTCTTACGAATGCTTTTTGAGGTTTTTCAGAAGTTCTGTGTTCCTACAGTGCAATACTGCAACTCCATGTCAAATTGTTCCCTTCAGACCCTCCTCACAGAAACCTCTCCACCCTTATCTCTTCTTTGTTTATTCTTTTGTGCTTTTGAAACTGGTCCAAGTCTCTGGAGAATGAAATGGGTTCTGGGCCTTTGATTCTGCACTGTATACAGGTGATTTTTTTTCACATCTTAACCAGAGACAGCTCTATTGAGACTTCTTTTAAGCTTCCTGTTAAATGTGGAAGGATGTGATTTCCCCAACTGTTTGATTTCATCATATTAAGATTAAATTAAATGCTGAAACACTGAACTATGAGTACAGCCTGAGAGCCCCTGCAATAGGATGCCTTCCCCCAGTCTGCTTCCTTGCCACATCAACCCTGAGTTCTTGTAAGGATTAAGAGACCCGACTCCGGGAAGCTGCTCTTGGACATTGCAGGCAGGGACAGAATATTTGTCCTGATTTCTTCCTCTTCTGTTGTGAGTGAGTTGTCCTCAGGATGTTTCTAAGAGCTAGAAGATCTTCCCAAGTCGCTCAGCCACTGTGGACGGTTGCACAAGGGCATAGGGTTAGATAGTCTCTAAGGCCCTGTGGGTTAAACAAGGTCCTTTGAAAGTCTTCTGTGACATTTCATTTCTACAGGAAAGGACATTTGACTGTCTCTCTGGCTGTGATTATTCTGATAATTGATAAATGCAGACAGCTCCACTGTTTATTCTATACAAAGTCCCATCATTTGAATCGACATCCAGTTACTTCCATGAAAAAAGAAAGTGCTTCTTTCTAACAGGCTTAATTCAAAGTCAGATTTTTCTTAAAATAATGTTTCTATTAAAGCTTACTTTTTTTTGACAAATCCCAACCCACCTGCCATACAGTTCATACACACACACACACACACACACACACACACACACACACACACCAGGATTTTAGAGTTAAGCTGTCCGAAGACACCTAGTGTGAGTGAGAGCTGAAAATGAGCCCACCAGTGTCCAGCACCACTCGAGGACTATGTTGCCCTTTATGTGTTGTTTCTGCCGGAACCCAGAGTTCTTGGAGAGCAACCACACCGAATGTTCCCTCCTGAGGGCAGCCACTGGGTCCTGCTTGTCAGGTGTCCAGTCTCTACAAGCTCCTGTCATTAAGGTATTTAGTAAGGTTTTATCCAGTACCTAATTGGCTAGCTCTCACAGTGATACTTTTTCAGAAATGTACTCAAATAGTATTCTTAAATGCTAGAAATTGGACTGAGGGGCTTGTACACATCAGGGAGGTGCTCTGCCACTGAGCTGCTAACCCCCAGTGTTTCTCCTTCTTTTCTTTATTCAATACTGGGAATTAAATCCAGGACTTGATTGAATTGTACTACTAGCCCCCCTAAAAACTGCTTCATAATCATAGGTCACTATCAGATCTTCCTTTAGTAGTCTGAACACTAAGCTTTTTTTAACATTGTAAAAACATTAGTTTTGTGTCTGTGGGTGTTTTGCCTTCATGTACATCCAGGCACCAGTGTGTGCATGGTGCTTGAAAAGGCCAGAAGAGGGGGTCAGATCCCCGGGACTGGATTGACAGATGGTTGTGTGCTTCCCTACGGCTGCTGGAATCAAATCCAGATCCTCTGGAAGACCAGAAGTGCTTTTAACCACTGAGCTATCTCTCCAGCCCTTGAACAGTAAACTCTTAATACTGTTCCAATTCTCACCATCTTTGTCGATAGCCAAAGCATTTCAATGGGAGAGAAGTTATGTGAGAGAGACCTAGCTGCTTAGAATGAAGAAGTGCCCTAGACCTCTTCGATGAGTGGCCAGGGCATCTTCTTCACACAGCAGTGCTGCTGGCACCAGTGACTTGTGTGAACTGACATCACCCTGCTGTTGTGAGGACTAAGATGCTTCCCAGTGCTCCGGGGCTTCTGTGCCCACAGGGGATGTTTCACTTTGAATAGATGAGGTGGAATGCTTTGGGTTTCTCTTCTGTAGTTATTAAAGCTCTCCTCAGGTGCTTGGTCATAAACGTTTTTGTTCCTTTTCCTGCCCTGATTGCCTTCCACCCTCCTCTTCAGCTTCATCATACAGCGATGCAGCTGGCAGCCGACCTGTTAAAATTCCACGCTGATCATGTGGTTTTAAAAGCATTAAAACTTACTGGAGTAGAAGGAAATTTGGAAGCGTTGGCTGAATATGCCTGTAAACTCTCTGAGCAGAAAGAACAGCTCGTTGAGGTGAGTAGCAAATTTGCTTATTAAACAAGTTGTAGTTCACAATACAATAGCAAAATTAGGAGAGAATATTAACAGACATGGGTTTTGGCTAACCTATCTGAGCATTCTCCTCTCTTCTCTTTGGAATCTGAAAAATATCACATATCTATCCTGTTTTTACAATAGTTTGACCTCTAAAATAAAACAATGAAATCCGTTAGAACCCCAAAATACATTGTGAATCTTTTCTCTGTTCTCTCAGATGAGACTCTGGGGTAATGCAGTGGAGTAACACAGTTTCTGTTGGAATATGGTGAATTCTCAGCCAGAAAGTGATGAAGCTGGGATGCTGTGACAAGTGTTTACTAAGAGAGCTGGGCTCAGGAACTCGAGACAGTAGTGGGCAGCTTTAAACGAGAGTGCAGGAAGTGCAGCCAGCGATGTGGAGCCAGCCCAAGTTAACGGAGGCAGAACCTGAAGTTCATCTGAGAACTCCCTCACAGGCAATAGATCTTGGGCTAGGCACATAGTTGGCCCAAGACGACCCAATAAACATGGAAGGGAAGTCCATTTCTTTCCTTCCCGTTGGCCAATCACCGCTATGGACAACCCAAGTTAGCCTCCTGAAGCAGGAAGCAGGTTTGAGAAGGGAGGAAGTGGGTAAGGGAAGACAGAGGAAAGACACGCTGTCCCTTCCCTGAACCTCTCCTACCCTGCCCTAACTCTTGTTGAGTGTCACCTGCCACTGCTGGATAATTCCAGTCCATCTTAATGGATATTCTAATTCTTCTACCATGGAAAATGTTACCATGTATCTGCTAGTTTACAAAAAAAGAAAAAAGGAAAAGAAAAGAAGAAAAACACTTAATCATGAATGTATGTGTGCGATCTCTTCCAATGTATACAAATAGTCTTTACATTATTATGTACCTTGCTCAACAATCCTCAAAGGGGATGCTGTCACTGAGCCTGGCTCTCTCTCTCTCTCCTTTACTTGTCTGTATAGCAACCTGGAAACCTAAGGAACATTCTCAAAGTGGCTATATGTAATTCCTTTATTTAATAAGTTTGATTCTGCTCTATGTATTAACCAAATGTTATGGCTGTAGAGAAACTAACTTTAGGAAACCTATAACAAACCTTTTAAAGAGTAAAACAAAATTTAAGTTTCCTTTTTAAGCCTCGTGATGCTCATTAATTTTCTCTAAAGGAGGCTTTCTGCTTCTTTATAACCAGTCTGTCCAATCCATTGCTCTCTCAAAGAAGAAAGGTGTGTGCATCTAGTTGATCCTGATGAGATCAGCCCTGAGAGAATGGTAGCTTGTGATAATTGACAATTTAGCAGCAGGACTCTGGAGCCAGATGCAGCAAATGCATGCCCTCTGCTAGACCTTTTAAAGGTTCCCTGTGGTTCTAACATCTGGTGACCACTTTGCCTCAGTCAGATAGGAAGCAGAAACAGTACGCTATTCCCATGTCTGTTCCTGCTTTGGCCTTCAGTCATGTACAATTCATTCTTAGGTTTGTAAACTTTATTTCCTTATCAGAAGGGTGAGGAGGGTGTGGAAGGTGAACTGTGGACATGCTCTCTTGCAGATGTGTCGATTGTTGCGGCATGTGTCTGGCACAGAGCCCCTTGAAATAACCTGCATACATGCAGAAGAGACATTTCAGGTGACTGGGCAACAGGTATGGACATGGCAGGCTATTCTTTCTGTTGGTGTGTTATTCGACTATGTAATAGACCGTGAGGAGGCAAGCAGAAGGGTCTACTTCAGTGAACCACGTCTCTGAGAGATAGAGGATACCCAGGTTTTTGTCAGTAATGTACTGGAACATACTGCTCTTCCACTGGCTCATCTGTTTTCTGCCAAACTGGAAATTGCCTCATTTAACTGAAATGCTAGATTATATCTATTTTAAATGAAGCTGTTTGCAATGCAGGTCACTATAATATGCCTGCCTACAAAGAAAGATATCTATTGTGGTTTATTTATTTATTTATTTATTTATTTATTTATTTATTTATTTTTTATTCTTTGGGGGCCTGCCACCCCACTCTCAAATAAATACATGGAGACTTATTCTTACTTATGAATGCCTGGTTTTAGCTTGGCTTGTTTCTAGCCAGCTTTTCTAACTTAAATTATCCCGTTTCTCTTTAACTACGTTTTGCCTCTGGGTTTTTTTTAATCTCTCTTTATTCTATATATTATTCTTTCCTTCTCACTCTGTTGCTGGCTGGGTGGCTGGGTGGCTGGGTGGCTGGCAGCTGGCATCCTCTTCTCCTTTTCTCGTTCCTCCCCCCCTCTTGAGCCTAGATTTCTTCTCCTGCCTGGCAGCTCCACCTATCCCTCTCTCCTGCTTAGCTATTGGCCATTCAGCTCTTTATTAGACCAATCAGGTGTTTTAGGGAGGCAAAGAAACACAGCTTTACAGAGTTAAATGCAACATAAAAAAATGCAACACATCTTTGCATCATTAAACAAATACTCCACAGCATAAATGAACGTAACACATCTTCAAATAATATTCCATAACAGATATCAGTATGTAACAAGCCACAAAAATACATTTCAGCTTAATAATTCTCAAGGACATTGATTGTAAAAGAACAAATCAGGGCCAACTAGGTGGCTCAGTAGGTAAAGGCACCTGCTGACAAGGCTCATGACATCCCCTGGACCCACACAGTGGAAAGATAGAACCAACCCCGCAGGTAATAATCTCCACATTATACACCACCATGTGCACACACACATAAAGTTAATAAATAGCCAGGCAGTGGTGGTGCATGCCTTTAATCCCAGCACTCGGGAGGCAGAGCCACGTGGATCTCTGTGAGTTCGAGGCCAGTCTGGTCTACAGAGTGAGATCCAGGACAGCCACCAAAACTACAAAACTGCACAGAGAAACCCTGTCTCAGAAAAAAACTATATATATATACACCAAACCAATCCAGTGTTTGCCTCAGTGTTAGTTTTAGAACAAGATTCTGTTGGATGCAGAATAACTATCTCAAGTCAGGCAGATGACACATTAATGATATTAATGATTGATAACTAGAATCAGCCATGTCAAAAGTCAGCAGTAAAGGCTTAATCAAGTCCAGTCTGATTCTGAGGGCTGAGATTTTAGAGCTCGCACCCGTGTTTCCGGTGTCCCTTTAGATCATTTCTGCTGCGGAGACATTGACGCTGCATCCGTCTAGCAAGATCGCTAAGGAAAACCTGGACGTGTTTTGTGAGGCTTGGGAGTCTCAGATTAGTGACATGGCAGCGCTGCTCAAAGAGATCAGTGACGTGTTTGAAGGAAGACGAGGTGAGAAACTGTCCACTTGTTGAAATAGTTCAGCTCTTACTTGTGTATTATTTAATATAACTGTACTCGTGTTTTGTTTGTAATGTTAAGCCCTGGATACAAAATTATCTTCTTATATTGTCCAGATGGGTTATTTTTATAATTAGATGTCTCCCATAGAAATGACAAAAGTATTGTTTTGTTCTTATTTAGTATCTAACCAATATAATTTATTAGACTACAGTGTAGTAGATATCTAAATTGGCATTCTAGTTTTCCTACTGAAATTAAGCCAGATTTTTGTTTCTTTTACATTTTTTTCTTTGGTTTTAGTACAAAAGCTCTGTACAATACAGAAACTCTGTGATTTAATTCTACTGAATTCATAATGAAATGAATGTATTATTTAACTTCCTTTTGCTTGGGTGGCATCTCTCTCCTTGTTGACTACATAAACTTGGGACACTGCCCCTGGTGGGTAAGTTCAGTGGTGTTTGTACACCATGTAAGCGGCACTGCAGTGTATGGGAAGGCATTATTCTACTCTTTATGTTAATATCAGCTGGTAGTTTTGTTACTGCCCATCATCCCGTGTCTAATGATTTATGTTTGTGTGTCTATCCGTATGTATAGATTTTCCCTATGATGGCTTCCATTAGCATTAAAGCATGACTTCTTAAAAATAAATGTTATTTAAAGTCGTAACATCAAATTAAATATTTTTATTGGAGATGAGCACTTAAATGTTTTATGTTAAAAATGGGCACATAGGGTAAATGTTGACTGACTTAAAAGTTAGAGAATTCTATATCACTTGTTCTCTTTCCATGTCCCTGGGAGCAAGCAAGCCATCCCCGGAATACAGAGTGAATCTAGGTTTCTCTCTTTGTGCTGATCCCTCAACTGAGAGCCTGCGCTGCCTTTCTCTGTGTCTGGGATCCCAGTGTCTAGGCCATGGTGTTTGACCAACACTGTGGTCCGTCTTTTCTCTTTTATTTGCCTAAAATTCAGAATAACCTTTTCCCCTCTTATGCTGGGCCAAATTTCCCATGGAAATTAGAATGGTAAAAGGAGCCTAAAGCAGAGTGACCCCAGGAACACAGAAATCTTTGTGTCCATAAAATGATAGACATGGTCATCGAGAGGTCCACAACTGTACTAATACTGCCCTGCAAACAGCAGCAGCTGCTGTCTAGTGAGACTTCCCTGTGCATTTATCACATTTAATCTTCTTAGTGACCCATGAGACACATACCATTTCTGGAGTTTACTAATGGTGAAGTGGAAGTTTAGAGAAGTTAGTGTGCCAGTGTCCCACAGTGGGTGAGAATCTGAGAGGCGGGTTCTTACTGAGTTACCCCCTCCCCCCTCAAAAAAAACCAAAAACCTGGCCCTTTGAGTTGCTCTTTCTTTGAGCATCATCTTGCAACATGTTTTAGGTTTTTTTCTTCTTTTTTTTAAACCATTTTTGTGACCTTGGATAAGTCCTTCCATCTCAGGTTTCCACCTTAAAGCAAGAAGTTAGAGCAGATAGAGCAGGCAAATGTATGGTATAAGTGTTACCATTCTTACCCATAAAAAGTAATTGCTGAGCTGGGCTTTAGTGGCGCACGCCTTTAATCCCAGCACTTAGGAGGCAGAGGCAGACAGATCTCTGAATTTGAGGCCAACCTGGTCTACAGAGTGAGTTCCAGGACAGCCAGGGCTACACAGGGATACCTTGCCTTGGAAAACAAAACAAAACAAACAAACAAAAAATTGCTGGTGTATGGGGCTGGAAAGATGGCTAAGCAGTCCAGAGCACTGGCTGCTTTTCTCGATAGCATTGAACTCTGCTTCAGCTCCCAGCGCCCACATGGTGGCTCACAGCCATCTGTATCTCCAGTCCCAGGGGATCCCATACTCTTCTGTCACAGGTGTGGTACACAGACTACATGAAGCCAAAACACTCCCACACATAAAGTAAATACATATTCCTTTAAATTGCTGACTGGTGCTGAAGTGTTCACACACGTGGCCTTCTTGTCCTCTCCCACTATCCACTGTGGACAGGCTGTGATTAAAGTGGGAGGATTCTGTACTTGCTTTTGGATGGCATAGTCATGGTGGTTTCTTTTACATTGGATTAGCAAATAAATAAGAACTAAGAGATCACAGGGGTTGACCGGGTAGTGAATACTCTAAGGTGGATGGTGATGGCGGCAAACTAACTTGTGCAAAAGCTCCTTCCAGTGTGCTTATTTCTCTTGACATTGTAGTCTGCTTCAACTCTGTTGTGTCTGAGAGACACAAGAGCCGTGGAGACGGTGCCTCTGTCAACAATTTGGGAAAGCAAATGCCAGCATTTCAGGGCTGTGGCAACTGTGGAGGATCACAAGGTTAGATGACACAAGGTTACTTTGTAAGGCCGCTGTGCCTAAGTAACCACTGTGTACCCTCTCTATGGTGTCTCAAGACTGAAAAGAGTCAGACTCGATTTCCAGTGCTGTAAATGTTGAGGTTCCAAGAGACCTAAGGACCATCTGCTGTCAATCTTCTTGCAGTTCACCATTTCATGTCAGAGGCTGGAGGCAAGGCAGGAAAGCAGCTCCTTCCTCACAAATCCAAGGCCAGAAAACCATTAAAAAATTCCCCTGCAATTTTGATGTTCTAAAGAACTTATCCAAGTGATCATTGTTTTTCAAGTTCCACTAACTGGCCCTTAATAGCAATCCATCCTGTAGATCGGCCTCAGCCAAAGGAAACAGGAATCAAGCTGCCTGGTAATAAATTGGCCCTGGTGAGCACAAGAAAAAATTTTAAAGGTGAAATTTGTTTTAATACTAGTGTTTTAGTTAACACATCCTACCCAAAATGTTATCATTTCATGGACTGGAGATGTAGCTTACTTGTAGACTGTTTGCCTAGGATGCACAAAGCCATGGGTTCAATCCCCAAGCTTTGCATACACTGGATGTGAGGGCGTCTAATTGTAAATCCCAGTGCTCAGGAGATGGAGGCAGGACAGTCAGAAGTTCAAGGTCATCCTTGGCTACATAGTGAGTTGGAGGTCAGCTGAGCTACATGAGACTTTGTTTTTAAAAAAAAAAGTAAATAAAGTTAGCCTGTTGTGGTGGCACTGGCCTTTAATCACAGCACTGGGGAGTCAGAGGCAGGCATATCTCTTGAATTCGTGGCCAGCCTGGTCTATAGATTGAGTTCCAGAACAGCCAGGGCTACAAAGAGAAACTCTGTCTCAAAACAAAACAAAAAACCAAAACAACAACAACAACAAAAGAACTAGGAAGTGTAGAAATTTTGGCTGGGCAGTGGTGGCGCACACCTTTAATCCCAGCACTTGGGAGGCAGAGACAGGTTGACCTCTGTGAGTTCAAGGCCAGCCTGGGCTACAGAGCGAGTTTAGGACAGTCAGGGCTACAGCGAAACTGTCTTGAAAAATCACTCACACACACACACACACACACACACACACACACACACACACACACACACACAAATTATCATTTCAATCTAAAGTCAGCATTATATATAGCTGAATATACCTCGTTTTTTCCTTGAAAAGAAGAGGTCTGTGAGCCAGACCGGGCTGCCGACACAACTTAGCAGATAAAGGTACTTGCCACCAAGCCTGAGACCAAGCAGAAGGAGGGAACTGATTCCCACAGGTTGTCCTCTGACCTCTGCATGTACATGCACATGCCTGTACACTCACACAAGTAGATAAATGTTTAAAACAAGAGGAAAAAGAAGCAGTTACCAGCTCAGCTTCGGGTTAGTTGTATAGTTGGGGTTTGTTTTCGAAAGGCTTTGGGTTTAATCCCCAGCACTACAAGGAAGAACAATAAAGCAAAACCAACAACCAAAAACCTCAGTGATTGCTTTTCAAATCTTTTTAAAAAATTTATACTCATTTATTTTATCTTCTTACAACTAAAATATTCTATTAAATAAAGATGGTTTCTAAATGTCTTAGGGTTTCTATTGATGTGATAAATACTGTGACCAAAAGTAACTTGTGTCAAATTACCAAAAACACCCTACCAGGACACTCAAAGAACTGGCTCCCCCCACCCCCACTAAAATGTTAATGCTAAGCTGGGCATGGTGATGCTTGCCTTTAATTCAGCAGGGGCAGAGGCTGGTGGATCTCTGTGAGTTTCAGGACAGCCTTGTCTACAAAGCAAGTTCCAGGATAGCCAAAACTGTTACCCAGAAAAACCCTGTCTCAAAAAACCTAAAATAAATAAATTATAGTAATGAATAAGATAAAATGTTAATGCTAAGTGTATTTGAAAAGTAGCAACATGGGTGAATGTGGGTTTCTAATCTTGATTCTTTATGCTATTTGGTTTGTTTTTTAAATTTATTCTTTCACAAATATTATTTTAAATTCTTACCTAAGCTATCACAGACTAGCTTTAAAAAAGAAATCAAAGCTGAGTATTGTGGCCCATACCTTCAATCCCAGCATTTGGGAGGCAGAGGTAGGCAGATCTCTATGAGTTCGAGGCCAGCCTGGTCTACAGAGTGAGATCCAGGACAGCCAGGACTACACAGAGAAACCCTGTCCCAAACAAACAAACAAACAAACAAACAAACAAACAAACAAAACCAAGAACAAATCATGCATTGTAAACTGATCTGCAAGCCAGAAAAATGGCAGACAGGGAAGGGGTGGAATGGACGTTGTAGATTGTCCTCCTTTCCTGTTGTCCACTTCGTGCTATGCGTCATTTCACAGCCCCCAGACTGTGTGCTTTATTTCATTCTCCTGTCTTGTTCATGGGGTTGTCCCGTCCCTGAGTGAGCATAGTTGGAGATGATGTGATTTGGTATGTGGAGGAATGGAAGAAGCACAGATACTGGTCCTGATGAAAGGATTCTGGTTTTGGGAGCACCAGGCTGGGGCAAGGATCACTCTGAGTGAGGCTACCAGGAAATGGAAGTCAATCCCAATGACACATTCTGCTTTTTCCTTTTCCTTTGCTTGGGATGAGCTCTGGCGTTGGAGGTGCCTTGGAGATGCAGGCGTTGACAGTCTTCATGTTGCAAGCCAAGTCATGCTGTCATATCTGAATGACATATAATCGACAGTCTAGATTATCACAACCAATGTATCATATTTGTTTGCTACTTTAAAAGCCAAATGTGAATAATAAAACCGTATCAGTAGAAAAAGTTCTTAAGTGATGTTTATGTTATTTGTAGGAGAGAAGTACGACCATCTTTCGCTTCCAAAGCCCATGGTAAGTACAGGACCCCTGCTTCAAAGGCCATTTTCAGAATTTTAATTGTGCTTTCTTTGCTCGTTGCTACTCCCCTCCCTCAGCAGCAGGGAAAGTTAGGAGAGTCAGTGTCCACTATTCAACTAGGAAAAAGCAGCAACAACAAAACAAGAAAAGAGAGAGATCATGCTTGACTCTGGCCAGCAGCCTACATGTAGCCTGTACTCTTAATATTTATGTGCGGTTTTGGTAGTTGAGAGAATAGTGGAATGTGGAAAGTGGAAGTGGCTTTCTTTTCATTTATTTGGTTTGCAAAGTAATGTTGAATCATTTTCTGTATATAAATACATTCATTGCTAGACTTGGTAGCACATGCCTTTATTCCCAGAATTTGGGAGGCAGAGGCAGGCAGGTGTCTGTGACTTAGAGGATTGCCTGGTCAAAATACTGAATTCTTGGGCTACATAGTTGAGACTTTGTCTCAAAAAAAATGTTTTTATGCTTTCTACATAGGCAAAAACATGCCATGAAAAAGAAAATAAAGAGTAATAAGTTAGCTGTACGTGGTCCTAAGATCCCTTTTAGGAATTAAAATTTCTATTTTGGCTAATAGCCTTTTAACATCATGTTACCTATGTAACATTTTGGTGAACTCGATGATTCATTTGTAAATAACATTATGGCATTTATAATTGTGAATATGATGCAGGATATTTAGAAAACAGAGACTTTGGAAAAATATCAGTTATCATAAGAACTAGTCTTTTAAAGCAGTCAAATGCCCTGATAGCCAAACTTCAGAATTTGGGGAACCACAAACAAGTAAAACCAGACTGCAGAAGTAGCTCCCGAGAGAGAAGAAATCATGGTGGCAGACAAGAAAGCGAAAGACTTAAGACTCCACCCAGCATGAAGTTAAAACCATGTCCCCAGTCACAAAGGAAGGGGACTCTGGTGTCTCATATACAGGGCAGGCCACCACAGTCAAGCGGATTGGTCATCAAATGCTCCTTGATCAATTCCTGTTGGCCAGGTGTCCCGTGGGGCACTGGGTGGAAAAAGTGCTAATGATGAACCACACGGGCGAGGAGCTGAAACATCCTGTTTGCTGTGAAGTCCTGTTGCCTAGAACTGTCTGCCCAAATTTGATAATCACAAAATAAATTGGGTGAATCATTACATCAATGAAAAAGACAGGATGGTCTTTCAGACACATACCTAATTAAAAATTTAGGTAGCTATGTAAAGAAAAAGAAATTTGTGAAGTGGATTTCATATGATATTTTATTCCCAGTGTGTCCCAAACATTATCATTTTACTACTCAACATGGAACTGTGGAGAACTCTTTAGCCTCTTTGTCATCTTAAATCTTCCAAATCTGGGGTGTATTTTACACATATAACACATCGTAATTCAGACTGGCCTTACTGTGGCCAACAGCTGCTGTATTAGATAGTACATATTTAATCTTTTAAAAAGAAAATGAAGAGAGGAGAGAGAATTTATTAATTACTATTAATAGTGACAGTGGTGATGAGCACATGGTTTCAGAAGACAGTGTGGACAGTAACAAGACAGGTGATGTCTGGGGATGGTGACAGCAGTGGGGATGACTGAGGACGGAGAGATGACAAACCGAATCCTCACGTTTTCAGGACAAGGGCTGCTGTGGTTAAGAGCGCATACTGCTCTTTCAGAGGGCTTAGGTTTCGTTCCCATCACCCATGCAGGGTGGCTCACAACCTCCTGTAACTGAAGCCTAACAGTGTCAGACACCCTTTTCTGGACACTGTGGGCACTTGCACACACACATACATGTGTACACAGATACACACACACACACACACACACACACACACACACACATACACTGGGTGTGTACTGAAATACTTTTGTAAACTGAATAGAGGTAGAAGAAAAACATAAAACTGCAAACTCATTTTGTTAATTTTTGGGAAACAGTTTTCTGTGTCTTAGTTTATCATCAACACAGTTTGGAAGTAAAAGTTTTATCTAATTTTCCTATTTTAATTGCCTTGACTCCAATAGATGACAGTAGTTAATATCCTGCTGTATTTAATCAAAGGAAGATATGTTGATTGTCTTAAGTGCTGTAAGTTGGGGCTTCTGTAAAACAGTTCAGGATAAGGAAAGACATCATACAGCTGGATAGGAAATGCACACCTGAAGCTCTAGCTCTTGGAAGCCTGAGGATCATGAATCTGATGCCAGCCTGGGCCGTAAGACAGATTCCCAAAACAAGTCAAAACAAACCAACACAGGACAAAAGCAGCAACAAAAAAAAAAACAAGAAAAGAGAGAGCTCATGCTGTGTAGCTCACGGAGAAAGCACTTGCCTCCCATGCACAGGCCTGGGCTTCATCCCCAGTCCTGTGGGAAAGGCAGAAAAGACATCTCAGACCCTAATGGGCTGAATGGAAGGACGATTTTATTGAATTTAGTGGGGTCCCCCCCAATCTTTAGTAACGTCATTTTAAAATATGAACCATTTCCTTAGTTTAATATAGCACAGCTAACTATATTTTTAGAAAAATTTAGCTCCTTTTTAAGAGAGCAAATATAGTCTTATGCTATTTATACTTGGAAATCTTCAGCTTTATATAACAAACTGCATTTCCCAATAGTGTCCACTAGGTGGCAGGCTTGATCACATTTTTATTTGTTCATTCTTTATACATTTATTTATTTTTCTGGGCAGGGGTGGGGGTAGTGTGAGCATGTGCCATGGTAGGTATGTGCAGGCCAGAGACAGTGTGAAGGAGTCGTTCTCTCCTACCACTATGTGGGTCCTGGGGACAGACTTAGGTTGTCAGGCCAGGCAACAAACAAGGGCTTCTGCCCACTGAGCTATGATGCTAGCTAGTCCCATGGTCACATTTTAAAGATGGTTTGTTTACCTTTTCTGCAATTCCCGTTAACATTCATTAAATACTTCTGCAATTAAATTTGTAAAAATAAAAATCATGTAACACAGCTAGTTTATATGCAAAAGATAAGGAGTAAAGTCTAAATAAAACCTAAAAGCTTCGAGAGGGTGCTGAGTTTTCTTCACATATTGCTTTGTGGTCTATTAGGCCAAAGAAGAAACTAAAGACCAAGTGACACCCAGGAGGAGTCAGTTTAGTTCTCATGAGCACAGGCTTGTGCTTGTGTGTGTGCATATGTGTGTGTAGAGCAGCACAGTTTCTCTATACAAACTTACTCTGTCTTCTATGCTCCTGTCTTCACTAGGAAACATCAGAAAGCCTGTGTTCAGATGTAAGGAAGGTACCGACCTACTTGCTCATGTGTGTGGGTGTGTGTGTATACACATATGTGCATATGTTTGTGTGTGTTCTTGCTCGTGTTGTGTGTATGCTTCTTGCTTGTGTGTCTGTGTGTACATCTTGTTTTTGTGTATGTGTGTGTACTTACATAAAGCAGGAGGCTGTCATTTCACAGTGGAATATGCTCTGGAAAATTAGTCATAGGTTATTTTATTGTGAAAACATTCCAGGGAGTACCGGGCATAACCTAACGTGGCTATGGCCTTGCTAATAGTTTTTTTTCAGACAAGGGATCATTTGTCACAGACTGGCCTTGAACTCACTATGTAGCAGACGATGTTCTTGGATGTCTTAAATTATTTTATGTATATGAGTGTTTTGCCTGCATGTATGATGTGCACCATGTGTGTGCCTGGTGTTCATCGAGGATGTAAGAGAGCACTGGATACCTGGAACTGGAGCTGCCATCGGGGTTCTGAGAACTGGCCCAGGTCCTCTACAGGGGCAGCAAGTGCTCTTAGCCACTGAGCCATCTCTTCAGCGCCTAGATGGCATAATTTTACGAGGCCACCATTGTAAATTTGGCCTGTTGCTGATGAAAAAGTTGTTAGGTGGCATATGACTCTTTTCCTCTCCTTTCCCGCCCTCCTAGTCTCAAACACGTGCAGACATGCATGTACAGATGGACCCTAACTTATACATGTTTGCTTCACGCATGTTGAGTAGAAATTAGACTTTGAAGTTTGATTTTTTCTCAAGCTTGCCCTCAACACTATGATCCTCTGTCACGATGCTGGGCAGTGTCAGTGAGGGGCAGCTTTCTGGAGGGATGTGAGGCTGGACAGAATCAACTGATGTTCTGCAGTGGACTGCGCCTCCTGCGCCGGCCGATAGGTGAGCTGTTCCAGATGCGTGTCCTTGTGGGGACCCTGGGGGACTGAACCTGGAGCCCTACAGACATAGCAAGGAAGATTCTAACTTTATTTGTAACTCTTCAATGCACTTTTTACTTAATACCTTTTCAGCTTACGATGGGCTTACCATTATGTATCTCATTATTAAATTGAGGGTACCAGTATATGCACAAGAAAAGTTTGGTGATGAGCGCTGGGGAGATGGCGTAGTGGTTAAGCACAGTGGCTAGTGTTATCTACTACAGCTAGAACTCCAGCTCCATGGCATCTGTGCCTTCTCCTGGTCTCCAATGGCACCTGGCATGCACATGGTGCACAGACATTCATGCAAGCAGAACAGCTATACACATAAAGTTTTAAAAAATTAAAAGTTTTGATCTTTTTTTAAAGCTAGATAGGCACATGAATGTTTATTTGACTGTAATTCACATCTTGCATATACATATGTAAGTACATAGTAAGAGTGTGTGTGTGTGTGTGTGTGTGTGTGTGTGTGTGTGTGTGTGTGTGTAATTTGGATATGTGTTTTCACTGGACCAATGGCTTTCTCCAGCTATTGGCCACTTTGCCTCTCCTGGCCTATCCTGTCCTGGAACTCTTGCTCTAAGTATGGGAGCTCCTAACATGTCTCAGAGTAGGAGAAATGCTCATTGTGGGCTGTCATCTCCAAGGAACTTTTGAACATATATTCCAAAGAATATTGTTATAGTTAGTGGTAGGGCATATTGTAGTTCTCTATTCTTCTTGATGTTAACTGGTATGCATCTCTGAACTAGCCTGGTGACCTAACTATGATAGGTTTCTCCCCTTCTAGAGGAAATGCATTGAGTTCTCAATAGTGATGTGAAAACAAACATGCTCTTTCTGAAATAGGAGCCCACTGAGCACTGGTTCACATTACATCCTAAATCAAAGTGTAATGTCCACATCCGGGGCTTCAGGCTTAGCAACTGTGGTGACTTTGAAACTAGGGTGTTGGAATTCAGAGAGTGGAAGGCATTAGGTTATAGAGTCCGAACCAGTAGGAAAGTGCTTACCAAACCTTTAGTGATTCATTTTAATGGACAGTTCACCAGAATCATTCAAATGTTACAGTATTCTTATTATAGCAGAGAAACCAGGGAGCTTTGGGGGACATTATCAGTGGATTCTGAGAATATGCTAGCTGTTGTCTCGAGGCCCCTAAAGACCTCGTGCAAAGAGGAGGGCACCTTGAAACACAGAAAACAGACTACTGGACCTGACCCTCACCTTTGTGCCCCTGGTACTGAATTCCAAACTGATGACTTGCTCTGAGCAGAAACCACCTAGTAGAATATTTACAAGTATAGTTAACTGCAATTTAACTACCTGCTGGGTCTGGTAAAGTTAGGATCCGTCACAAGTTCATATGTTTTCTATTACTGCCATCTTTCCTCACAATTAAATGCTAAGATTTTTCTAATCTTCTTATTGTCACAGAAGAATAACGCAAACCTGAAATCCTTAAAGCCTGACAAACCTGATTCAGAGGTAAGCTCTTTGGTTGTGTAACAGTCTTACATCAATAACGCCAGAATCGTGAAATCTCCCTTCCAAGGACAGACCTGTGACTGAGTGTGTTTGTAGGAACAGGCCAAGATAGCAAAGCTGGGCCTGAAGCTTGCTTTGCTCACCTCCGATGCTGACTGTGAACTTGAGAAGTGGGAGGATCAGGAGAATGAGATTGTTCAACACGGCCGGAACATGTCCAGGATGGCTTACTCTCTGTATTTGTTTACTAGGTAATGCAGTGACATTTTGATTTGTTTTCATAGTTGCTTATTCAGGTAGTTCTGAGACAGGGTCTCACACTACAGCCCAGGCTGGCCTGGAACTTGCAGTAATCTTCCGTCTCAGGCTCTTGAGTACTGGGATTATAGGCATGAACCGTGAATAAATAAATCTTTGAAAAGGTGAGAAAAGACAACTCCATGGAGGGAGAGAGACTAGCTGAAGCTCTGTGGGCTGGGATATATGGTTTGGGGACAGAAATACTAAGGTTCAGGAAAACAGAATTCCTGTAGTACATGAATGTATAATGCCTTGCTCACTTAGGCATGTCTCCGTAATATAGACGTGCAGGCGTAGCTGCTGGAGTGTGCGTCCTCTGATCTGTGCCTAGACCCTTATGCATTCTGTTGGAATTTACCTCTCAACTTTTCAGAGTTCTTAATTCTTGGTAGCTTTTAAACTCCTGAATAAAACTGTCCATACAAATTGTATTATGATTCCTTTCTACATTTAGAATTGGAATTTTCTATATGCTTCATTGAAGCTGCCGCTGAGTTCCTGCCAGGGCTGAAATTAGAATTGAGAACTTCCTGACTTTGGGTCTGCTCTTTTGATTGCATAAGAAATGTGTTTTGGTTGAGATGTATTATCAGATTTTATATATTTACTCATGAAGCAAAATGAAAAGGACAAAGAGCTCTATTAACTGGCCAGTTTCAGCTTTCTTTGCATTGTGAAATTAACATATATAATTTTAACTTAGGAAGTAATAGTTAAAGTTGTTTTAAGAATAAAGTCACAATATTATCAGTGTGTTCACGTTATTCTTTAAAAATTTGAGTTCTGATAATATACAGAATGCTCTAAGACATAAATGTTACATAAACCAATGTCCAGGTAATAGTTATCTTCTTAATAACTCCTTCTGTTTTAGAGGAGAGGGACCATTGAAAACATCGCAGGACTTAATTCACTTCCTAGAGGTAGGTTTTATTTTCACAAGTATTCAGAGTGATGAGATCATGCAGGATAAAAAGAGGAAGGTGAGGGGTGGTTCGAAAGACTTCTCTGAGGTGTCTTTGAGTAGGCGTGTTACTGAAGGGAGAGAGAGTTGGAAGGGGATGTGGGGCAAGAGTATTTCCGAGGCAGGACTCATGCAATGGCCATGATACTAGATGGACCTGAAAGAGTCAGGAGGCCATGCAGACGAAGTGCGGAGCCACAGTAAAGTGGCTGGCATGGCATCTCTGCAGAGCCTTAATGTCCCTTTGTTTGTAAGTGTGGTGCTGGTGAGGCACTCAGGGCTGAGAAGCAGTGGTATGATATAACGTCTAAAAGGGTTGTGACTCACCCAGCGCAGTAGACGGTAGTGACACTGAGGTGGGGAACACCAAGGAGAAGAGCAGGTTTTGAGGGTGGAAATCAAGCATCTTGTTGGATGCAAAGCCTAGTGTCAGGCTGGACAGTTTGGGGAGTTCTTGGCTTTAATGTGCTTTAATAAGCGTGACATTCAATCAGACAGACACAGCAGAGCAGCTGTGAGAACTGTGAGAATGTGGAATAAGGAGGGTTGTGGGGACATGAATCATTCAGTGCCACCCGACCTAAGAGAAAGCCTGCTGCTTCCCCTTTCAGGGCTAGGGACAAATGCAAAGGGCTACTGCACCTTGAAATCTGTTAGCCAGCAATGGCAAGGTAGGAAGCTGGGGACTAGAAGGTCAAAATTCACCCTTTCTTCTTCCGTATTCTTCATCGAGCTTACTACAGGACCATTTTTCTTCCTAAATCATTCTGATATTTGCCTTATTACTGTTCCCAGGTACACCTGTCTTCATCCCTTACTGCTGTGGTAGCATTTTAAAAAGATTGTGGTTGTTATTATGTGTGTGTGTGTGTGTGTGTGTGTGTGTGTGTGTGTGTGTGTGTGTGCATGCATGAATGTGTGTGAATGCCACTGTGCAGGTGTCCCCAGAAGCCAGAAGAGGGTGACAGATTCCCTGGAAATTACAGGTGGTTGTGGTGGTTTGGTGCGGGAACTGAATTTGGTCCTCTGAGAGAGCAGCAAGCGCTTTTGCCTGCTGAGTCATGGCTGCAGCCCCAGGTGGAGTTTTAAAGGGAAATATGTCTTCTGCATTTTAACGTGTCCTGACTGTTCCTCGAACTTGTCTGGCCCAGATCTTCACTCCTCTCCATAGTTCTGTTCTCTTCAGTGTAAAATGCAAGGTGAACAGACAAAATCTGAAAATTACAACAAAATGGAACAGTCTGGATTGGTCCTCTCAGCCGGTGTGAAATGTGTCTGGAAGTAAATTTGGTCATGGTTGGGTGGAAGTAGCAGAATTCTAACTTGTCCTCATTCTCCGGGATGACTCGTGACTCTTATACTTGAGGATTCAAAAAAATAATGTCTTACTTATTTTTTGACAATTTTATACATGTATATAGTGATCTTGACCTTATTCTTCCCCTGCATTCCTTTCTCTTATCCCCCTCCCTCTGGAACTCGATTTTTCTTCTTCTCAGGTCATGCCCTTCCTACTTTCATGTCTTTTTTTTTTTTTTTTTATAATCCAGTTTTGGTTTTTCGAGACAGGGTTTCTCTGTGTAGCTTTGCGCCTTTCCTGGAACTCACTTGGGAGACCAGGCTGGCCTCGAACTCACAGAGATCCGCCTGCCTCTGCCTCCCGAGTGCTGGGATTAAAGGCGTGCGCCACCACCGCCCGGCCCTTTTTTTTTTTTTTAATAACCCACTGTTTAATTGGGGTTGCTTGCATGTAAGGTTATTTACTGAATCATGGGCAAGTGGCTACACCCTGAAGAAAAATGATTCCCCGCTGTAATTGGAGATCTTAGGAACTGAGCTGGGGATCCCTTCAGAAAGGAACAGAGAATTTGTGTGGCTGTGGGTCCCAGGTCTGTGTGGCTCTGCAGAATAATGGATGTCTCTAGGTACAGAGGTGCCTCTCTTTGAATTTTGTCTTAGGTCTGGGACAGTTTCTGATTCCAGCTCTTCCTGTGGTACAATGAAAAATGTTAGGAGCTCTGGGGCTGATTCTTAATGTCTGGGTTATTTTTCAACTATGTGAAATAACTGAGAATTTGTTCACCAACCATCCAGAAGACATTGATCTTGAATAGCACTGTTTTCCTTCTCTACCAGGTTTTTGCTGCAGAGGGACTAAAGCTTACTTCAAATGTACAGTCATTTTCCAAACAGGTAATCATGTCTGTCTGTCTGGGCTAGCGACTTCACATACCACACTGGAAGCATATTATTAACACATAAAGGTACATGAGATAGGTGAGGTGCAAAATCAGAGAACATTCGCTTGTTACCCTGTTTTTGTTACATTGTGTACATTTTTGTGTGATTATATGTAGCATGAATCTTAAAAGTTCTTATTAATAGAAACAAACCCAGCGCCAGGTATTGGGGTGAATGCTGGAAGATCAGACAGACAGAACAGGTCACAGCTAACCTCACCTGGCCAACTTCTCAGCCGATCCTGTTTCCTCAAACTGGAAGCCTCTGTGTCCTCATTCGAATGGATCTCAGCTGAACTGCTGCTCAAAAGCCTAAAAGCTTAACCAGCTCTAGTTCCTGGTTTTCACGCCTTATATACCTTTCTGCTTTCTGCCATTACTTCCTAGGATGAAAGGCGTGAGTCACCATGCCTGGCTGTTTCCAGTGTGGCTTTGAACTCAGATCCAAATGGATCTCTGCCTCCCAAGTGATAGGATTAAAGGCGTGTGTGCCACCATTTTCTGGCCTCTATGTCTATCTAGTGGCTGTTCTGTCCTCTGACCCCAGATAAGTTTATTAGGATGCACAATATATTGAGGGACACTATATCACCACAGTTACAAATATTCTTATGTGAATGGATCTAACCCAGTGGAAGATGTGGCTAGAGTTTTCCTGCCTGGCCCACGGTCAGGATAAATCTCTTTCACCTGCCAGTCCCACAGCCGCTCAGACCCAACCAAGTAAACAAAGAGACTTCTATTGCTTACAAACTGTATGGCCGTGGCAGGCTTCTTGCTAACTGTCCTTTTATCTTAAATGAATCCATTTCTGTAAATCTATACCTTGCCACATGGCTGGTGGCTTACCGGCATCTTCACATGCTGCTTGTCCTGGCGGTGGCTGGCTGGCAGTCAGTGACTCCCTCTGCCTTCCTGTTCTTTTAATTCTCTCTGTTAGCCCCGCCTATACTTCCTGCCTAGCCACAGGCCAATCAGTATTTTATTAGCAACACATTTGCCATATAGAACATCCCACAGCAGGAAGACCTTGTCTAGTATGCACAAAGTCCTGGGTTCTGTCTGCAACACCACAAAAGACAAAGAATAACAAATATTCATGATTTGTGGAAATTGTACATTATTAATAAACAAACACTGTTTCATGATTTTGTTAGTAACATCCTGAGGTTTGAGTTATTTCTTATTTTTATATTGAAAAAAATCAAGCACTAAGGAAAGAAAAGAGATACAGGCTAGGTGTGGTGTAACACTCAGGAGACCAAGACAGGGGTGGTCTCTATGTGTTTAGGGCCAGCCTGGTCTACATCATGAGTACCAGGTCAGCCAGGGTTCCATGTGAGAAGCTGTCTAAAAGGAAAAAAAAAAGTATACAAGACGGAGTTTTGTTAGGGTTGCAATAACTTCCTAAATTACATTTCAGCTGAAAGATGATGACAAACTTATGCTTCTCCTGGAAATAAACAAGCTAATTCCTCTATGCCACCAGCTTCAGACAATAACTAAGACATCTTTGCAGAACAAAGTGTTCCTAAAGGTAAAGCAGGGGGTGGGTTATTTGGGGAACACTTGAGAGTATTTCACGGCTCTTTATCAGTAGCTCCAGCCCTTCGTGCTGATGTGCACAGCAAGTGTTTCATGCTTGTCTGAAAGCAGCTGCTCTCTAACTGATCCCAGAGAGCAGCAGGTCACCAAAATTAGACTTGAGGCTGCAGCCTAGTCCCTAGCATGGAGCAGCGGCCTCCGTGTGCTCCTCTTGTCCTTACCTCTCTATGGCATAAGTGCCTTGGAGTTGAGGCTCCTGAAATATACCTGAGGAGTGTGGGTGGGGTGTAAAGAATTGCCAAGTAGGGGATGGACTGTAGTGGGTGGAGTGTTTTAGAAGCTCATGCAGAGCCTGAAGGAGAACAGCTGCTGTTCCACCCTCCTTCCTGGGGTTCCATGAAACAGGCATGAGACCAGGCAGTCAGTGCTCCCCGTGTTCTGGAGCCTCAAGTCACCTCGGGTATCCTGATCTATACCTTTGATGATGCTAGATTTCCATGATGGAGAAACTTCAGCACTGTAAATCCCAGTAGATGATGTTTTTGAGGCACTGCTTTTAGGGTGACACACATGCTTTGTCACCACAGGTGGACAAGTGTATTACAAAGATAAGGTCCATGATGGCTCTCGTGGTCCAGCTCCTGTCACTGTGCTGTGAGCTACTGAAGAAGGTGCGTGCGCTGGGTTTTCTGTATTTAACCTTTTTCTTAATGGAAAACGACAGTGTGTGCACCAGCCACTTTGAAGTTTGTTTTCAGAGCACAGCACAAGCCAATTGTCTCACCTCTTTCCTCCAGGTGGAAAATAACAAGTGGGTCTCAGCGGCGAATAAAGATACCATGGACGGTAAGACTTGAGCAGCCTGCAGTTCATCCCTGGAGTATCATGTGGCACAGCTGGCCTTTTTAAAAAGCAATCGATCCTTTGTATTTTCAGAAATTCATCGTTTTTTTTTTTTTTTTTTTTTTAAAGAGAATGATGAAATCTTTCTTTCTTCTGATCTTCAGATTAGAAAGCTTAGCGAGAGTCACTGCCGTGGCAGTTGCTAAGATTCTAATGGCAGTGCAGTTTTAAAGTAGACACTGTGTTCAGGGTGTTCTTCAGCACACACCAAATGTCCCAATTGTCTTAATGACAGCTGAATCCCAAAGACGCAATCGTGAATGCATACTCCCCTTTGGCATCCTTGACTGTTTTATTTAAGCTGATTATCTACAACACTAATTTCAGCAGAAAATATAGTGACCTGGTTGAATGCAGAGTTTTTCTTAGACCTGTGGACTCTTCTTCAATTCTTGTTGAAGCAGGCTAAGGGTCCCTCAGATGCCTGGTCACATCCCTGCTAGCACTGTTGCTTCTAACAAGCATCTCACTGGGTAAGGTCATTAGGCCACGTCTGTCCCTTCCCTGCTTCAGAAAGGAAGACAACAGAAGTCACTCCAAAGAACCGTGGAGCAACATCAGAAGAGGAAATGGCTTTTTATTCTAGCTGTAGTATGTATAGCTGACCACATAGTCCTGGATAGTAGATGGAATCCTAAGTATTTTTTACTGGTTTAAAAACAGTTTTGAACTATCCTTCTCAGTATTGATGGAATGGCTGGGGCAGAAGACAGAACATTAGAACCAAGAGGCTGTTTAAATTCCAGATACCTGTGCACTGTGTTTTATGTGTATGGCATTGGAATGCTCATTTTTAGACGTTTTACCTCTAGGGTTTAAACTTTTTCTTGGGCTGGGGAATTGACTCTGCTGGTAATCTGTTTGCCTTATAAGCTGCGTTGTAAAGCAAGGACAAGATCGCCTAGGAGATCGTTCAGCTGACCTGCTGTATTTCCGAGTACCAGAATAAGGGCTGAGGAGGGAGATGCACAGTACCAGCATGTGCTGGACAGAACCCTAATCTCTTTAGCTCCCATCAGAGATGTTAACACAACAGTTTTTCAAAAGCAGTGGAATAATGCTGCAGACTGCTGTTAAGGGGAATGAATGGAACCATCTCCTGTGAAATAGTCAGGATTGTTACCAACTCATAGAGTGAGAATTCTGTATTTCTTTTTAAACCGAGAAGAAGGATGCTAACTTCACTGGATTCTCAGTGTAAATATTTTAGTAATGAAGCAGATCCCTCAATAAAACTGTTAAGGACCATCGGGTATGTGGTAACAATGACATTATCTTTGTTAACAAAATAGGGATTATTAACTAGTATTAAACATGTGATAATGTACACTTCAATAAAAATTATGTTCAGTAACTGAATTTGTACCAACTAGTTTAATTTTGATCCATTAACCAAATTGGGGTGGGGCATACTGATCAGTAATAAAATTAAAAGTGCCCTTGCAACCTGTACTGTTTTATGTGTCTATTTTAAAGTACTTCTAGCATGGTTTTTCGTCTGTGAAATAAAACATCCTTTTAACTTGCAATAAACCTAGTGAAGAAACATACAGCCTGTGAAACAGTTACAGACTCTCACAGCATGAGTCTCCTAGAATCCTTCTGCCACTCAAAGTCAGGGTCCACATCCCGTCGTGGTCCCTACAGACAGTAACTCACAGCCTTGGTCAAGTTGATGGTGTAACTAGGGGGAGTCATGCTGACACTCAGGTTGTAAGAGGTTTGTCTTATGAATTAAATATATTTTAAAAATTTTCCCAGGGGCTCAGTGGTTAAGAGCACCAACTGCTCTTCCAGAGGTCCTGAGTTCAATTCCCAGCAACCACATGGTGGTTCACAACCACTTGTAATGAGATCTGGTGCCCTCTTCTGGCCTGCAGGGACACATGCAGGCAGAATGCTGTATACATAATAAAATAAATAAATAAATCTTAAAAAAAATTTTTTTCCTTACAAATATTTGTAAGGAAACTACAGATACCTTTACACACCTGACAATAGAATTAGCGGTGCCCAGGGGGTTGAAGCAACAGGGTAACATGACGTCAACAGTACGAGAGGACAGAACTTACGAGTCAGGCTTTCATCTGTATAAAACCATTTTATTTAAAGGAAATTCAGTTTTAACCCCTCCAAGTTACAGGGAGCTACTTCTTTCTTCTCAATAATCTTTGTTTGGTTACGCTTAAAATAATTTCATTAAAAACAGGAAAATGACAGTCATTTCATGATTTAAGGTCTTTTTGTTTTAAATTCAGTGTAAACGTCTAATCTAAACCCAGAACTTCACAGCTGTTTTTTTCTAACCCAGATAATGTAAAAACCTTGCTCTGCTCTAAGACATCTGTGCCTCTGGATGAGACTCGAACACCTTCATTACTACAAAGCAGCAGTCAGTAAAATGTGTAGGTGGAGTCACCGCCATGCGTTTGCAGGAGCCAGCTCAGCACTCAGCGGAATTCTTCCATTTGCTAGAAGAGCCCTTGTATGTTTTCAAAGCTTTTCCACATAGAGTAGAAGGCAGACTCCACATTCCTGCCCCTCCAGCAACCTAGAGGGAAAAAGCCTCAGCAGAGGGGCGAGGCTGGGCTTTCCCAATGCACTTTGAAGCAGATTTGGGAAGGATGGACAATTAAATTTTGTTTTTTCAAAGTATTAAATTGTTAAAAAAAATAATTAAGGCAAGGGGCTGGAGAGATGGCTTAGAGGTTAATAGTACTGGCTGCTCTTCTAGAGGTCCTGGGTTCACTTCCCAGCACCTACACGGTGGCTCATAGCCATCTGTAATTCCAATTCCAAGGAGTCTGATGTCTTCTTTTGGCATCTACAGGCATTGCATGAATGCAATGCACATGCAAACATGCAAGAAAACACATTTAAAAAATCTTAAAAAAAAAAAAAAAGTTGAGGCGGAAGCAGTAAGTGTGCCCTACATAGCATTCAAGCAGGTACTATTTATTCCCAGGTAATAGGAATGCAAACCTTTTCAAAATATTTCTCAAGAGCTTGTATCTTTTAATCAGAAAAATATTCCTTCTTTGCTATTTGTTAGAGAAATGAGAGGAAAAGAGTGGGATGGGGGAATGGTTCAGTCAGCAAAGTGCTTGCCTCCCGTTGTAGACTGAATGAGAAATGTCCCCCATGGTCTCATGTATTCGGAACAATTGGTCCCTAGCTGGTGGCACTGTTGGGGGGGATGTAGAGACTTGCTGGAGGAAGCATGTCCCTGGGGGCAGGCTGAGTTTATAGCCTCCATCCACTCCCACTTCACTGTGTGCCTCCAGGGTGTGGGGGGTCTGATCTCGGCTTCTCCTGGACAGCTATTCCCCTGGAACTACAAGCCATAAAAACCCTCTTAAGTTGCTTTGGTCATGGTGTTTTATCATAGCAACAGATAGGTAACTAATACAGACCCTTCGTACCAAGAAGTGAGGTTGTTGCTGTGAAAAAATGTGAGCATGTTTTTTGGAAGAACTTAGAAGACTGGAACTTTGGGCCAGAAAAGTTGTTGAATGCTGAGAGCATTGTGAAACAAGACTTCCTGTTTTGAACCTAGAAGCCTGTAGTGCTGCAGGTAATGTAGACAGTAGAAGCTGGGCTCCTAGGTTTTGGAGAGAAACAATGTCTCTATTAGCAAAGTGGCTAGAGGCCATTTATGTGCCCCTTTGACAAAGAATCTGGCTACTTTCTACCCAAGTCCTGAGAACTGACATGAAGCTGAATTAAAAAGTAATGGACTACTTTCTCTGGCATTAGGTATTTCAAGATAGTGTGACTTTGACCAATGAAAAGGTCTGGCCGAAATACAAATATGCAGCTTGAGGAAAAGAGCACAAGGAAGTCACGTGCTGGGAAAGGCTGTCATTACTAGAGATTAGTGCTATTTAGAAGTCTGCTCTAGGGCTGAGAGATGGCTGGGCAGTTAGAAGAGCATGGGCTGTTCTTCCAAAGGTCCTGAGTTCAATTCTGGCAATCACATGGTGGCTCACAACCATCTACAATGGGATCTGATGCCCCCTTCTGACATTCAGGCATACATCCAGACAGAGCACTCATACCGGAAAAAAAAAATCCATAAATAAAATTAAAAAAAAAAAGTCTGCTCTACACTGGAACAATGGGACAGCTGGCCAAGGCAAGATTCCACCCAGATAAACCTCCAATCTGTGAAAGACGGCCTAAGATCCTGGCTGTTTGCTTCTAGAAAGCAACAAACTACAAGAGCGGCTGTGGATGTGATCAAAGGAGATGGAAGCTGGTAGTCTAATTTTGAAGTATTTTCCACATGGTACAAGCATGGAGGCATAAAAGAATTAAAGGAGCTGGGCAGTGGTGGCGCACGCCTTTAATCCCAGCACTCGAGAGGCAGAGGCAGGTGGATCTCTGTGAGTTCAAGGACAGCCTGGTCTACAGAGTGAGATCCAGGACAGGCACCAAAACTACACGAAGAAACCCTGTCTCAAAAAACAAAAACAAAAAAAAGAAAGAAAGGATGCTGGATTCTTCCTTCTTGGCTTCAGAAAGCCAGAGGCCAGGCAACATGTGGCAGAGACCGAGTTTCTGCAAGAAGGCCATGAGAGGGAGGCACTGAGTGAAGCTGTGATGGTGAGACCTGGGTTACAGTGCAGGTCCCAAGACACTGGAAATCCCAAAGCTGTGAGACATGTGCCAGGGAGAGCTGCACAGAGCAGAACACTGCAAATATCTGTGTTGCAGGCAGCAATGCTGGAGGGCAGCCAACTAATCCCTCTGAAACCAGACCTAAGAGAGTGGGCAGTGCTGCAGGGTTTGGGGTCTCGTGCTGGCTTTTGTCTCCTTTGTTCGGTATCTACTCGCTATGCCCACCACCCTTACCTTTGGAATGGGAATGGGTGTTCTGTGCCACTGTGTGTTGGAAGTGTGTGACTGGTCTCTTGATTTATAGTGAGTGGGACACAAGAGACTGCACTGAGTCTTAGAAGAGACTTTGGACTTCAGAACAGTAACAACTATGGGAACTTTTGATATTGGCTTAACTGCATTTTGTACTACATGGCTATGGGTGCAAAGGCATCATGGGAAGAATGTGGAAGAGTGATAAAAAATAACCCCGTAGACTTATTATGTATTTGAACAGTTGGTCCCCAGTCGGTGGAACTTTTAGGAAAAGAAGTCTTGCTGGGGGAATAACATCACCAGGGGCAGTTAATAACCTCACCCCACTTCCGGCTTACTCTCTGCTTTTTGTGTATGGTGGAGATGTGATCTCAGCTTCCTGCTCTTGCTACCATGCCTTCTCGCTAGGGTGGACATCTAGTCCTGTGGAACTACAAACCCATATAAACTCTTGGGGAAGTTGCTTTTGGTTATGGTATTTTATCACAGCAACTGAAGAGTAATACACCTTGAACGCATGAAGACCTGAGTTTGGGTTTTCTGGCTCATATAAAAGCTGCCTATGGTGTGTGCACTTGTAATAGTAGCCTTGCAAGATGGGAGGCAGAGGTGATGGCTGT